>JBAIZZ010000534.1:0-25468 GCA_037355905.1 Heliconius aoede | reverse complement strand
GTATAAGGGTCAAATAAAACAAATACTTAGGTTTTTTTACGTACAGGATTGTATTTTTTTTTTCAACATATAATTGACACATATTTGTCCACGTTTAACATGTTATTGAATTGGACTTAATTAATAAAAGTACAGACATGCATAAATGAAGTAGTCTATAAAACATCGATTATTCGACACATCATGTATTAATCAGCGTTCAAGTTATGTATATTTGTATATTTTTAGAATAATCGTAAGAATTTGCGATATATAACAATCGGTCTAAAATACACAGTCTTACTATAAAATAAAAATAATATAGACAATTCCTTAGTTAAAGACAATATATATCAAAAATTGTAAATCCTAGTTATATACATCGCTTATTTTTAAAAAAGATTTATTTGGTTAGTATCTATCTATATTAATTCCTGTGATAGTAACAATTTGGCAATAAAGGTTGTAGATTTTCAGTAAACATACATAAATAAAATAAAAATATTCATCTAATGTTATAAAAAGTGTACAATACTATAATCTATTAGCACACGTTCAACTTTATTAAAAATGTGTCTTAATTCATACAAAATATTGTATTTTTAAATATTAAAGCTAATAAATATTTCGTCACGTATATAAATATAATCAGCGAAGTTCATGTTCAACTGGCAATATAATTTTCGTCTTAACGTTTATTGTTAATGTATTTTTCCTTACTTTTATCATATTCCATTCAATTAAAGTTTTTATAAATAACTTAATTATATATAGTTACATATTTACATACTTAAAATATTATTTTTATTTATTTAAGTGTACATATATTTTTGGTATTACAACATATGGCACAATACTTTTGTCTAAGGTTTATATAATATTATTTAAGGATATATCTGTATACTGCACACAGCAGGGCAGGCAGGGTTTTTATATATCAAAATAGACTTAATTAAATTAAAAGAGAAGATAATATTTGATTAATTTCTAATGTATGCTTATATTATGTAAAGATATCACACTAGGTAGTTGAGTATTGTTTCAGCATATTTCTTTCTTGTAAAATATTTCATATTTTGAGGCATCAAAACAACAATGATACGGTTTAGCACTCAAACTGTTCATTCTCTATTTGCGATAGGAATGTGAAGGCAGTTTGCCTGGCTGCAGCCAAAGGCGAGAAGCGTGGCACATATTGTGAGCTTGGCGCCGGAGCTGGACGTCAAGTGTACTCTTCGACGTCTTCATCTTCACTGAAATCAGAGTCCGGATCTAGGTCTGGTAATGGTTTCAAATAGTCTACTGTAGTTGGAGGCGGATTTGGAACCAAATAACCTTCGGACTCCAAGGGTCCTGCTGGTGGACGAGGTAGCCTTACTTGTGTGCTCGACTCTCCAGTAGTTTGAGCAGTTTCCAATTTGATGCAAATTTGATCAAAGTCAATCCTTTCCCTGGGATCTATAGCCCAACAAGCTCTCATTAATTCACATGCGAATGGCGGACAGTCTTCTGGAGGAACTAAAAGTATGCCACGTAATATTTTTTTTGTTGCCCCATAATTATTACAACCATAAAAAGGTTGCTTCCCTCGACTATAAATCTCCCACAACACTACACCATATGACCAAACATCAGACTCATGAGTGAATCTAGCATAGACAATACTTTCTGGCGACATCCAACGTACTGGCATAGGCCGTTCGCCACCCATTTTATAATAATCACTAGTATAAACATCTCGCGACATTCCAAAGTCTGCTATCTTGACAGCTAAATTAGTACCAACTAAGCAATTTCGCGCGGCCAGATCTCTGTGAACAAATCTTCTAGAAGCTAAGTATTGCATACCGCGAGCTACTTGAAGAGCTACGTGCAATAGGGCGGATTCATCTAAAACAAGTTCAGATCGCTTTCCACCTCTCGACCCTCGCAGTACACCCGCTAAGTCTCCCCATTCCATATATTCAAACACCATCCAAGGACTAACATTTGTATCATCTGTAAAAGCATAATGTTCATAATGTGAGTTTTTTTTGAGTAAATTAGCAATTAGCTCATAATTAATTGTTATTAATCATGTAGGTCTATGGTCAGTCAAGGAGAACAAGGTACAAGGGTGCGCGCGACGCGCCGTAGTTTGTGGGTTCGATTCCCACTCCGGAAAATAAAATATTTAATTATTTCAGGAAAGGAAATGTCTTAATAGGAACTGGGTGTCTTAACACTGTGTTCCCAGGTTCTTTGTGTCTACCGTGATATCTGCGGGATATAGCGTGAAACAAAAAAAATGTAGCTATAGCTAATTTATAATATTTTACCTCTATATACAACTCCAATAAGAGTTAAAATATTTGGATGCCGAAAAGCAGACATGATAGAGACTTCTCTTACAAAATCTTCTTCTGCACTCCGCCCAGCGCTCTCTTTTAATACTTTTATAGCTACCTCCTCTTCAGTACTAGTATTTCTAAGGACACCTATAAAATTGTCAAATAATTAGTAACTTATAGAGATTGGTCAGAGAATATTTTATAATATGACACATATTGTAATGATATAATAATCAATAATAAATATTTATACATAAGTCAAACTAGGTAAACTAAATTATAATATGAATGGCGGTAGAAAATGTCCCCATTCGTATTTTACTATATATATATATATGGAATTTACGAGAGTTATACATATTTTTTACCTTTATAAACTTTTCCAAAACAGCCCTCTCCCACTTCTTCTACGAACGTTAATGCACTCCTCTCTAGAAGTGTCATTTGCGGTTCATTGGTTTTATTGGCTGGTAGCGGCATCGGTGAACCAGGCACTGTCAGCGGCACCCCGAGTGTTCCCGCGCCACACACGCCGTACTGCGGGTTCGTTATATACCGTTCAGCAAGAAGAGGTTCTCCTGGCCGCACACGCTACAATCATAACGTATGCTATGCAAAGCGTCGCCAAAGCCAGGAATGGGCAATATATCTACATAAATATGCTTAAGGATATGCTTTAACCCTGAACTAACCATTAACATGCATTTAAAAAAATGTATGAATCATTTATTGTTTTAAATTAAATTTATTTAATGACAGTATTTTTTTTAATCTTGTAACTATAAAGTATTTTTCATACAACACATTGCCATTATATATAAACCTTACCGGTTTGTCCTTTCTGTCCATACTGCAAATGCGTCTTCTGAGGTAGTATACTATAAGAAAAACTAATATTAAGAGTACTCCGGATCCAGTCACAACGGCGACAAAGAGTGGTGAGCTTGTACTTGAGTAAATACCGGATCCTAAGATAGTAGTGTCGCTGATTGCTGTGGATTCGGCGATAATTTCGCTGCTCGAGAAAATGTTAGGCGCCTGAAAAAGAAGTTACAAGCTTAAGTGAACTATATCAATATCAAGAATTGGTTATTCAAAAGACTTAACTGCAAAACAATGTGTTTTGTATTTAAATAAAAAATATTTTTTTATTGAAGAGCAAGTATTTTAAGTAAAGTAATATATGTACTAAGTCTACTCGATGTCAATTTAAAAAACTATATCAAATATGACAATATCATGAATATTTATGAGTTACGGTGGAAACACACATTTTATTTATCCTGTACGTCATAGTACTAAAGAGTAGAACTTAAAAACTTTTGGTGATAGCTTTTATATGTTGTTATTGTTGCGTGTAAAGCTATATGTTGTCGTCTACAAGCACGTTGACAACAAATGTGAATGACCTTTTTAAATTGAGTTACATTTTATAAAGCTAATGTCGACGGCCTAAGCCTTAATATTATAAGGTATTCTATTACGAGTAAGTAGATTAAATATTTTATGATGTTTACATATAAGTAATGAGCACGGCTAGTATCACGTTAGATAAGAAGATACAAGATGATGATGGATGGTCTCACTTGTGCGGTGGGCGGTGACGCTGGGTATCTGAGGTCGGTGGCGTTTGACGGTCGCGGCGGGATCACGTTGTGGATAGCTTGCCGTTGGGTCAGGGGCACTGAAATAAAAGTTTATTAAGGATTATTAGTATTTTAAAAGTGGATATTTATCGAGAGAGTTTATTGAAAATGTTTTTCTTTTTATAATAATATATTTCTACAGCTTTAATTTTTTCAACTTCAAGCAGCCCAAAAGTATTTGTCAATTTGAGCTAAAAAAAATTAGACATAATTATGATAATTCGCAAGTTGATATTTGGGAATTGAATGTGGTAACATCAGGTTCTCTCTGCCTATCTTACCTGTGCTTCTAGGACACGTCACTCCCTCTTTGGCAGGCTCTGCATTGGATGTGCATACACAATAGTGTACCGTTGTATTATGTTGCACACAGGCAGCTTCAGCTCCACAAGACGAGGTTTCACATCCGCCATAAATGAAGGTTACTGTAAAAATTAACTACGAATTTTATTCTGAAATAACATCGATGGATTAAATTTGAGATGTTTTTAGTTAATTTCTTTTGTTGTAACTTATTTTTGACATCTGATATATGTTAAAATTAAGTATATAATATAGAATTACTTAATATTTAGATATTTACTTGTATTATTTTGTGATGTCTGCTTCGGCCGTGCTTCTTCCCTGGCGACTCTGGCTAACTTGTTAGGCTTTTCGCGGGACATCTAAAACATAAATAAGATTTACCTTGTTATCGATAATAAGCAAAGATTTATATGTGGATTTTGTTTTCTAAGACGCCATACACTTAGATTGCCTCATAAAAATATACCTACTTCATGTTAATTTAACGACAACCACTTGTCATCCATAATAAACTAAGGTTTCACAAAAGACTTCTAACTACTAATTCTAATGTATTTCCATGCATATTAAATGTCACGCATATGCAAAATGGTAGAAACCTATGTATCTCATGACTTTTAACTAAACCTACACACAATACGTATTTATACTGACCAAGCCATATACTGATTCTTGATATCGCTGGTTCAAATTTATAAGTGCTAACTCACATAAGTTTGAAGATTCTAAAATGAATTTTTATGAAAGCATTACTTCTGACATAAAGTATGAAATATAGATAAATGGTTAGTGGGTAATTATATGAATTATTATTACTTATCATAAAGAATGTTTCTATTATATTTTAAAAATTATTTTAAGACGTCAATATTTCGAATATAGATGGTAATAGAAGGTAATAGGTATGTAGTATACTAAAGTGTACTCACATACCGCTATAATCAAAGCCACGGTAAGTACTACAAATCAAAAATAAGTCAGCTTCACGCTGTATCCCTCACACAGCAGGGTGGGCAGAGGGAAACTATTGTTAAGACACTCCGTTCCCCGAGGCGTTGCGTGTTGATTGGCGGAACTCAACGACGCTCTCTGCCTCACCACCAGAGCGAAGAATGTAGATATAAATTTTCATTACACAGAATAATTACAAAGGTCTTTTATAAAAGACACATTAAATATAATCATTATGCACTGCCTTTTTTTAATTTAACTATCGGGAAAAAAGTAGAACCATATTGTACAGGTGAATATTTTATATTGAAATAAATGTAAAACTTTAAGCATGTAACTCTATCTTGTACGTGGACGATTTATTTATTATACAAAAAAAAACTACATTCAAATAATGTAAATGTAATGACTGTAACTCCATCTTAAACGTCTGTTGCGTTCGATGCAGTTATTTTGGACACGTTATCGTTTGCATGGCCACTCTGCTGGCTGGGGTTACGATAAATCAATAATATCATATCCATAAATGAGTTATTGATGTTTTATAGTTCTCGTTTTGAAGATATACTCCCAACTTGTAGGCACTACGTATGATTACAAAACATATAAAATGTCTTCGTATTTACTAACATTCTGCCACGGGACGACGCCTACGAAAGCGTCCAGATACGCATCTAAATATGTGAATTATTACACCATTAAAATATCATACAAGAAAATAAATATTTTATTGAGCTTATTATAATAGAAATAAAATAGATAAAATCGATTTATTAGCCTATTGAAGAAAATAAGCATCAATATGGGTATTATTAATACCTTTCCAGTTACATTTTCAAGTTGTGTAACTTGTGTAACTTAATTTAAGTTCACACTACGCCAAACGCTACGATCTCTACATACCTCTTTCGCCTCGTCCACTGTCATCAACCTCTTCATACATGCCTTCCGGGGGCTCCTCATGCTTTTTAAGTGACCTTTCCCCAGTATCTATGATACTATGTTTTCGAAGGTCAACCGAGGTCTCCCCCTACCTCTCTTGCCACTCTCTCTTACATCATAAATCTTTTTTGCCATTCTTTCATCACTCATTCGTTCGATGTGCCCAAACCAGCTGAGCACTTCACTCTCACCGTGACATTCTCCGCCTCTCCACATATCCTCCGAAGAGATCGCATCTCCACGGCATAAATCTTTCTTCCATTTTTCTTTTGTAATATCCACGTTTCCCTGCCGTATAACAACATCGGTACCAAAACTACATTGTGTACGGTCAAAACCGCAGCAGTGCTGACGTCTCACCGTCTCATCAATGCAAATGAGGCTCCGTTAACCCTGTTACCGGCAGCAATACGCCTTTCCATGACATTAGGTTCCACCATACAAAACATACAATATTTCTAAAAGGAATATCTCAAAATCAAATTTCACTACTCTTCCGAATAAAAATTTTATAATGATTATCTCTTGTTATTAGTAGCATAATAACAGTATATTCATGGAAGATTTTTAAATATTTTTTTTTATTATTTGTGAAAACTTTTATAAAGATAATAGCTTATCTAGGCGGCTTCAAACGCTTGAACTATACGAATATTTATTGATTATGATTATGATATTATTTTCAGTTTAGATGAATTCTAATAAACCATAAAACACGTGTTCAATTAAATATTTTTAAGTCTAAATTTAAAATTTTATAAAAATCAGTGTCGATTTATAAAACCAACTTTCAACCTCTGTTTCAACCAATCGGGGTAAAATTTTTCCAAAATCCCTTGTTAGTGAGTGTCCTCAGTTGTCCAAATATCACGTTTCCATCATCAGCGGTTACCTCAGTCAGTGGTAACATCTCCTTTTATATATATAGATAATACATTTAACAAAGATTTAAAGAATGCAAATAATTTTTTTAATGAATGGTCAATGGGCGAACGTAATCTAATTTAACAAGTGGAACAAATCACATTTCCAACTATCCGTGTAGGTACGAGTGCATACATCATGTTCTCTCTCTATATCATCAAAGTTCAAACAATGCAAGCTGCAAATAAGCTCTGAATGGGAAATATGTAATTATGTGCATGTAATTAAAGTTTGGATGACATACTGTTGTTTACTATGAAACTGTGTTGTTTGTCATAAGCACATCGAGGCCGACTATGGAGGCCGGTGGTGGCGGCTGTAACTGAGACAGGTTGTGAGTTCGATTCCTCGAGTGGGGACTCGAAGAATCGAATATTTGCATTTCTTCGCACTGGCCTAGTTTTCACACACTCCTTTTCCATAAAGACGCTCCATTCGCCAGTTTCCGTATATCGAATTTCCTTGAATGGGAATCGAACCCAGAATCTGTTACGCTCAAAGTAACAGGCATGTGCCCTTTCACCACGAATGGCCTCTTTGATCTAGTTTGTAGCAATTTTATTATTGAATTATAATTGTAATTAGTTTTTGTTAAAAGTTTCAATGTCGAAAGGATTAACGTATGCCCGCCGGACTTTTAAACGATGCGTAATCTTAATACAATCGACGCTTTATTAATATCACAAACTCTTTATATCTTTTTATATTTAAAACACAGTTCATTCAATAAATATATATTTTGAGGCGAGTATACTGCCACACACATATTATATTGTGAATATTTTCAAAGAAACTCTTAAATTATGATCATGCTTAAAAGTTTGTAATAACATCCATACTCTAATATTACAGTTGCACAAGCAGCGAGCTTTCATCTAACGGGACCAGTTGTTGAGGACTGAGGATGCCTCATTGTGGTCGGAGTGAAATGTGATCGATTCGGAATAGAACCCGCTCAACGTCGACACCCACCTATTATTCATTTTCATTGCGGTCTATAAAGATGGATACTAATCTATCTTTACTTTAATAAAATAGGTAAATAAGGATAAGGATACAGACGATATTTGGGAAAAAATTATAAAATAGTAAAAGTAGTAAAGAAAAATTTCAATTTTTTTATAACAACAAATAAGGATCTACAAAATTTAGTTAATATCTGATTGTAATTCTCATTTATAATAAGAGTCGCCGTTTGAATAGTTGCTTGATTCGTTGATTGATGACTGTGTAATATAGAATTCCACAATACAGCCCAAAGGCGAATACCGCGTTAGGTAGCAACGCAACATGCTTGACAGGCACATATTATATATAGTGTGCAGTACCTAGGTTTTTAAACACAGGATTAAAAAAATCATAATGATATTTGATAATAATAGTAAAAAAATTTAAAAATCAGCTTCACGCTGTATCCCTCAATCAACAGGGTAGACAAAGGGAACCTAGTGTCAAGACACTCCGTTCCCCACTTTCTGCCGAATTCTGGAAGCATTGCGTGTTGAGTGGCAGAACTCAATGCCGCAAATAATAATAGTGTTATTTGATAATTGCTAATTTTTATTACTTTGGTAGGATATTTTTTTTTTTTTAAATTCTTTATTGACAAACACTAATGGACTAATATATATTTATAGATAAAAAATGTTATTATATTTAAAAAACAAATTTAGTACAGTTATTAAATCGTAAAGTAAATAGTTGACTTCAAATATGTCTACCAACCTGTATATAAATATTTTTAGTGACGGTATCACAGAGAACATTAATTGTTGTTTACAAAAACTTCCACAAAAGCGATGTTGTAATAAAAATAAACTTAGGAAAGCATATACAGAGATAACTTTTCTGCTGACCTTTTCAAATATACTGATAAAGTCCTTTCTCTTATCCCTTTATACAAGTAGTTTGTTTTGTTCTCATTACATTTGTTAAAAATAAGTTAAAAATTTGTAGATTTTTTTTACGTTTTATTCTAAAAAAAATAATAATTAAAAAACTAAATAATAAAAAAATTAGTTTCTAGTAAGATAAATTCACCTCTAATTGATGTCATAAAAAATAAATTTCATTTGTATTGTAGCTTACATTTACGGAGATCAATTTTACAATTGTGCATTTAGGTGTTATCTTCACATAGATATGTATAAAGTATGCCCGCCTATGTAGGAACGTTTCCCAAATATTTATAATACTCTTCCTAAGAATTATAATTTGATTATTGTTACATGTCATGTCAGAAAATTCTATGAATAGGAACAAAAGAAGTAGTAGGCAGGAGGTACGTGTGTCTCGTAGGGGAGTGGGGGGTGCGTGCGGGCGCGGGCGCACCGTCTGTGTACACCTGGCAGAGCGCGGGCGCGGGCCGATCATTAAAAATGTTTATTTAAAAATCCAACCGCTTAGCGTCTGTCTGTTTTAAACAATTCTCGGGAATGAGTTATGTTTTATATCACCGTAAACTTCCCACATTAATGACATATTTTCTCATTATTATAAGCAGTGTTAAATGATTGCAGTCAGTCACAACTGAACTACTTGAGTATATTTAATTAAGATTTGTTATTACTAACATATATCACAAAACCTGTCCGGTGACGCTGTCAAGCTGGTCTTGAGCTCCAAGTCAACAACAATAAAGTCCATTCGAAAAAAAAATCACGACAAAATAAAACTCTCTTTGTACAATCAACGAAGTGATAGTCTCAATAAATTAGTAGGACAGATTACTTATGAGTGCAACACTATAGTTCTCGCTATATTGTGAATTTATGATTTCATATATATCTCTCAACGATATTCGTTGTATATTTAAAAGCTTTTAACAGGCCGTATAGACCATGTTTCGCTGGCTATAGATTGTTTACAGCCATAATTACATCTTCGCTGACTGATTCACATTTTTAAAAGTTTTTAAAATTCAATAGCTAACTGAGTAAATATGTATGATGGAGATACACGAACGAGGGCCGCAACGCAACATAAGTTTGAGATCCTCGAGCTCTCTGTGACGACAGCTTTCAGTTGTTTATTCAACAATAAAGGCGCCTATAGCGCATTAAACTATGACATAAAAAGTTTAAAAACCTCTCAGTAGATCAAACAAGCTGAGTAGTGTCGGTCGGCAGACGGCGTGGTGTCGGGTTACAGGCGGCGGGTCACATTTGTCCCAAATAAAAAACAACAGATTGGTGTCAAAAACGAACACTTTACTATCTCATCAACCCGTAAACGTCTAATTGTGAGCGGCTACGATTTGAAGAGCTTTTCATTTTAATATATACATAAACCATGAAGTGTAATTAATTTCGTATTCTACATATTGTATTTCATTATGTTATTTTATGTATCATCAAATAATAAGAATACTTTATAAGAGGCCAATCGTGGCGCAGGGGCACAAAGTGTGACTGTAAATCGACTGATTGTGGGTTCGATCCACTTGAGGAAATAAAATATTAATTTAAAATTTATATTTACATTCTCCGCTCTGGTGTCGAGGCAAAGGGCGGCGTTGAGTGCTGCCAAGCAACACACAATGACTCAGAATTTGGCGGAAAGTGGGGAGCGGAGTGTCTTAACACTAGATTCCCTCTGCCTACCCTGCTGTGTGCGGGATACAGCGTGAAGCTGACTAAGTTTATTTTTTTACTTTGTAATGTTTAATTGTGTGTTGTGGTTAGCAGAATGGTTTATACGAGTTTGTGTTGCAATAAAACTTCGTTTGGATTATTTTAGTATTGTCCCGATTTCTCTGAACGTTATTTTGGTGATCGATGTTTGCTCTACGCCAATTTGTGCTAATTTACCAACTCCATACTATTCTCTGTAGTGTAGTGCCCTAGTTCTGTATTAATTTGATACGTGCAGTGCGTAAAATTATTAACAAATTGTCTACATTATGTATGTAGATAATCTGTTAATTTTCAATTTTTCGTTGCCATGTAGAATATTTTCAATCCGTATCCGTATATATATATATATATATATATATATATATATATATATATATATATTTAAAGAAATAATACAAATGCTATAGAATGTGCTCGCAGTCTAATCTAGCTCCTCCATTTTCCACTCAGCGCCGTTCAGAGAATTCAAACGCTTTTTCTCGTTACCAGAACGGAGAAATGAAAATATTATTAAATAATAAATTCCTCGGGTGGATGGAACCCACAACTGTTGGATTTACAGTCACTCACAAGCGAGTGACTGTAAACCACTGCGCCACGACGATCTCTACAAATATAATTAATTATAATAAAGACTTTTACGTTACAAGTGTGTTGCACATAGTAAGTATAAGGAAGTTTGCCTTTGCACTGAGAGAAAGCGTAGGCTAGGCGCGAGGATGCACAATGTGATTTATTAACGTATCGGCTTACAACTACACGCGTGCAACAAAATTATGCTCATTTGAAATTCAAGTACCAGTACTAGTACCAGTATACTCAGAGACCAGTGACGGCCAGTGTCCCTTATAATGCCTCATAAAAACCTCGAGCTTCACATTCTCGTCCATTTCGTAATTTCGTTGATTAATTCTATTAATATTTTGAAATAGTATCAATTACGCAGTCAATTTCATTGCAAATAAGATTACTTTTTGCAGACGCAGTAAGTAAGTATTTGTTAAATTACAATAACTATTAAAGAAATTGTTTTTTTTAGATTGTTTTTAGAATCTTCTTGCGTATAATATTTTTTCTAATCTCCATTTTTTTTTGTACAAAAAGGTTTGTTTTATATTCTGTTCATTCTGAGACACTGAGTGTATTGAGCAGCGAGGTCTGTAAGTTGAATCCTATTTTTAAAAGATAATACATGCAGGTCGAATATATACATTATTGATACAAATATATTTTAAATATATTTCTTTTGTCTTATTCAAAGTGTGAAAAATGTAAATGGAAAATAAAAAAACAAAATGCGTATATTTTCGGTATAATAAAATTATAACCAATCTCAGATCAGTAAATAAGTAGTATTAAAGTTCATTTAAAGCCTCGAGCGCGTCGCTGGTAGATAATGAAAAGCAAAAGTATATAATACATACATACATATTATTATTTCCTCTATAAATCCGAAAACAAATATGCTGATATGGAAATATAATATAAGACTACCCACTTCAATACGTAAACGATCATTCGCAATCTTGTCTCTGAAAGTATTTTTACCCTCGGTTACCAGTAGCGATTTTGAGCGGTTATCACAATGTATCATGAGCGGGCGTCGGGCCTTAATACGGAAGTGCGCATTTGGAACATGTGAATTGCTGGATAGGTAGGTGACTTCAACTTCGGAAATGCGTCGGTTGTTGACCGACATAGAGTTATCTTTGTCTGATTAAAGTGTCAGGGGCGAGGGTAATAACATATATATAATGCCAATCATAAAAATAAATATTAAAGATTGTTAATTATATGCGGATACATAAATATTCACTTTATTATAGAATAGTGGGGAATCGAGTGTCTTAACACTAGGTTCCCTCTGGATATCCTGCAGCATGTGGGATCGAATATACCTGCACTGCATCATTACGCAACTGCCCGTCTTGCGGGACGCATATCTGTGATTATAGTCGAGAGTCCGCTATATTTGATCGTCATTATTGATCATAATTCAAGTAAAATCACTAAGAGCCCGTCAAAACTTATCTCCACATTCGTCAATGAGCGCAAGTAATGCAAACAAATATGCTGCTATAGTATAGGAATTTGATATACATTATGATGAGTAAGTAATCCATAAAGAATTACCATTTAACAATGTTCAGTCTGTATTACACATTATTAGTTTATATAGACTGAACATAAAATATGAGAATATTATTTCGGAAAATAGAAGTTAATAGAAAATAGAAGTAGAAAAGTGGCAGTGGCAATGGCTTTTCATGGCAAAAAAGGGGAAATTTTATTTATTCATATCTACATATTTGGTAGGTAGTCGCGGTAACCGCGGTCTTTCTATGCGTAAATCTCGATCCCGCAAAAATTTTATTTTAAAAACCTATATCTTGCTCAATATGATTCTCTATTTGCTTAAAAAAATATTGAAATCGGTCTAGTGATACCGGAATTTCCGCCCAGCTAACTCTTAATCGAGGAGATGCAGGTCAATGGTGATAACTACAAGAAGCAAATATCTAATTATTATAAGATACAAAACCAATGGTAAAATACGCTCTTTCAAAGGTTGTACCGATGTAAAAAAAGGTTTTTAAATCGGTTCGCAAATGATAGAGAAAGCGTACGAACATAAAAAAAATATATAAATGAATGAATGAAAAAAAAAATTTATAAACCTTTTTTTTTGAAAGAAGAAAACAGTTTTATTAGCCGACTCCTATTGATCGGTTTCCGAACAGATGTCAATTATTTCAAAGTTTTACTCGATTCTCATATAATATATGCTCAGGTGTAACAATTAAGCATTGTTTTCAATTTTTTTTAATATTAATGTTTTTATAATAATAATATATAGAAAGACTTGTAATTTATTTATATAATGTAATATATGTATAGAATATAGAGACACACGACTTTCCTAATTCGATTGAAATCTATCTTGATTGATCGCTGGGAGAGGCAATCTTTTACGTGACGTAGTTTTACCATTGGATAAGAGTAGATAAATACATGGAAAAACGTATTTGCCATAAATCGCTTAAAATGTTAATCGTGTTTTATATCGCTTCTTTTATAACATAAATAAAAAAATTCCACTAAGAGATTTTACAAAAAGTGGATAGGCAGATTATTTATTTTAAAACAAAATAAATAAATAAAAATACTGAAATAAAACGTTAATGTTAAGTTTGCCAAAATATAATAGTAAAAACCGTCTCTGAGATTAGCGTGAACAAACGCAGAGAAACAAACAGTAAATAAAGCAAATTTTCTCATATATCTTTCGTATACAGACGCCAACGTGTTACGATTTTATCATAAGTATAGATTTTTTCTCGTAAAGCAATACAGCAATGGCATGAAATAAGAAAAAAATACTATATAGGTACTGATTCTAATAGTTTAACTATTATTTAGGATAAAACTTTGTGTTCAATTTAAAAACGAAGCAAAAAATGATTTTTAATAATAATACTTACGCAGTATAGCAGTATTTATCATTTACGTCACTCGTTTTACATAAACCATTACAAATTAGCATAAATAGCAAAAAAATTTTCATTATATTACGTAGTCGACAGAAATAATTTCAATTTGAATTTTTTCTACTATAGTTGTTGTATCGGGCTTTTAGAAAATAATAAATTTAATGTAATATTTATATTATCAGAAATGATTGAACTAGTGTAAGTGGCTGGTGGCGGACGCGGCGCGGCGTGGGCTGCTCCTCTTAGCTCGTACAAAAACGCAGCGCGCCCTTGAGCCGCCCGCTCCTGTTTATTTGAATGTCGTCTAGCACTTAACGCCATAGATATTGATTATTTTTGCACCATACACTTACTCTTATAATCGAAGTTAAAAAAAATTTAAATAATAATGCAATAGAAACGAATCTAACCTTTATAATTATAGTACTTTAACATACTTAACTGTCTTTCTTTTTATTACGTATATCTATGATTCTAATAAAACTTGGAGTTGGTTACGTTGAAACAGTTAATACAAAATTAATATAAATAAAAAATAATAATAAATCAATATTATATAATATAAATGAATTCTCCATTATATAGAAATATATATATTTTTAATTTGAACCTTTATCCATAATTAAATATAACTATAAATTTAATTTTGCGCTTACACAAATATCTTATCTACGCAACTTGTACTCATCGAGTATTGTGAAAGAAAAACGTAGAAATTCTCCATTTTATCCGTATAAGGCGCACGAGTAGAAGCAGGCTTATGGAAACTGCGCAGACGCAAGTGACGTTAATTAGGTACTACATTTGCGGCTCCCACTGCGCTTCCTTTATAAGTACCGATCATTATATGTATCTTGAATCAACAACACTAAAAGCTCTTTAAACTTTACTTAAGAATTGTTTTCACAGACACGTTTATTTATTATAAATAAATAAATATTACTTAAAACATCTAATATTTTAATTATGTCGTTTTTGTGTGTAATCATTTAAATTTTATTAAAAATATAAAGTTACATATGTCTACGATATATTTGAGCAATGTGAAATACAAGTCTACATAGATCTCGGGCTTTTGCTGCTACAATAAATGAAATTCCTGCTGGCTCTTCTCTATAGTTGTCAACTCTGAGAATGTAACAGTCTCCAGGAAAATAATGTAAGTACATTAAACACATACTCGCGCATAGTATAGAAACATTTCAAAATTTAAGTGTTATCAACATTATTCGTTTGGCGGTCGTCCGAACTCTTGACCTTTTTTGCTGATATGACCAGAAATTAACGAATTATAACTAATGGTGGCAAAAGTTAACAATGTTATTATAATATAATATGAGGAAAGGTGTTTTTTTATATATTTATTTTCTGTTATAAAAAATAATCTTGAAAGAAAAATATTGCGTAAAGCTTGTAATGTTGTTTAATTGTAAAAGATTATATAGTATATTAGTAAATTTCACTTCATTATAGTACATTTTTTTCTCTTAGGAATCGATTACGAATTGTTTGGTTTATTTCTCTCTCTGCTTTGCGTGTTGAGTGATGAAACTCAACGCCGCGCTTTGACTCTTTATGAGAGCGAAGAAATTAAATAAAAAAATATTTAATTCTTTCGTGGGAATCGAACCCAAAACTACCATGTTTATAGTCACTCTTGTGCCACCCGTCCACCACGGCCTCTCTAGGATTTAATTTATAGCAAGTAAAAATAAGAAACAATATAGCACTTTATCCCAAATGCTATAGTATTTCATATTGTTATGATTAATCATTTTTCTTTTAAAAGAAAAAAAGCTCTGTGACAAAGGTGTAATTGATGTGAAGGGTTCCCGGACGGGCCCCTTCGATGCTTGTTCGCTCTGCGCGTCACTCTGTTATCACTTGATTTATTGATAAAGTTCCTCACTCTATCGCTGCTAAATTTATTACATTAGCTTTTTTGTATTGTTTTTTTTAATTCAAAAAGTTTACAAGAAGAAAGCGGACACTTTATTTGAATGCGTTCTTCTTTACGTTCAATATTCGGATATTTTTATTAGGAAATTGCATATATTTATATTTTTTATAATAATATTTAAAAAATTATAAAAGTTTTAAAAAAATATTCACGACGAATAAATGATGTTTCGTCGTCGATCCTACGTACATACATACTTAATTCATATAATGAACATGATTTTAAGTGTTTTAGAGTAGTAGAGTAAATATGTATTTGTTATTAAATATTTCTTCTGTTTATTAAGACAATATTTATATGATAATTTAAAAAGTAGATTCATAGTTGCACGAGACGTACCTATATCTTTGAATCATTATTATCTATCAGAGTATAAATCATACGAATTCCATTAAAACATATATATTGCAATCTGGAGCACAAGAAAAAGCTTATCATCAAGAGATCAACTAATAAACGGTCGTGGTGGTCCGACCGTACATAATGTAAGACTGATCGGCACTACTTAATTAAAGGCTTTGGTAAAGTAAAATGTACCGCAGTTGATATTTATTTGCATTTGAGTTGGAATGACTGAGAATTCTTTGGTGAGATGGGCGGGCGGGGACCTGATAGATAGCGAGGTCACGTTCCGAGATAAAACACGAGATAACACCGACATCTTCACTCTACAATTGTTTTACTTAGCCCTTACACTTGTTGATATAGAAGACGTTGGCTGCGTGATAAAAGTCACTACAAAAAAGAAAGATCACTCCATTTAAAGAAGATAAATTATTATTTAAATCGTTTTTTAAAGTTAATTTTTAAAGTAATAACACTATAGAAACTAAACTAATTCTCGTCGTATGTTAAAATAAATCTATTATTATATTTGTATATTATATCATTGTCGAAATACGAGGGTAATTCATTACCGACTTAATAAAAAGTTATAGATATCTTGTACAAGTAGTCATTGTTATCTTACAGTGATGTCTTTTTAGGTAGTGAGTAGTGACACGCCATCAATAAGAGGCCGAACCGCGTGGGCCCATAGTGCCGTAACCACGCTAAGATAATATGCCGATTTATCATATTGTTGCCAGTGGGACTGGTATTTCCAAAGAAAAAAGTGTAATTTATAAAAGATTCTCTGGTTTCTTAGTCGACACAAGAATAGAAAGAGGTTATGAATCGTTTTAACCCCAAGGTCAGACAGATTTATGAAGTCAAAAATTGGATTTTCTAAAGTATGATTAAGATAATACTTAAGATGTGTTTGGAGATGACATCTTGATCGATTTTAATTTGTTAATTATGTAAGCAATTTTTTTTTTAAATTTATTACAAACGATTTATTTCAAATTTATTTAACTAGGAGGACATTCTGTTATTTATTTGTTACTGGCTTATATAATAAATTTATAATTTGAATCAAAGATGTCTCAAAAATAATATTATATAATGAATAAATTATTTATTTATTAATTTTAACTATAAACTATAATGTAACAGTTGTCATTTGCAAAGTAGAGCCATTATAGATAATATAATGATTTCACAGTACTTACTCTTTTTATTGAATTTAAAATGTATTTTATGACTATTTATTTTAGCACTCTATACATACCATAACATGACAAATTGATTTTCAACTTGAAATATGAAACCAGACAAATGGGGTTCAGGCTCATCTCAAGTCATCGACCAAGGGTTCCGTATCAATTTCACGATTACTTTTTTTTTGTTTTTCGT
The DNA here is from genome assembly GCA_037355905.1 of Heliconius aoede. Taxonomy (NCBI): domain Eukaryota; kingdom Metazoa; phylum Arthropoda; class Insecta; order Lepidoptera; family Nymphalidae; genus Heliconius; species Heliconius aoede. Next base: position 7,567 of record JBAIZZ010000534.1, on the reverse strand, counting down.
ATGGACATTATTGCTGTTGACCTGAACTCATCTGGACATCGACACCGGACGGGATTGAATATAGTAGCTTAACGGGAAGAGCAACTTATAAAATTTGATAAACTTTATTATGTAGGCTTATACACTAATTTAATATGAAATTAATTACAAATATAAGAATTTTTTAGCGTCACGCTGCATCCCGCACACAGCAGAGGCAGAGGGAAGCTAGTGTGCAGATCTTCTGAAAAATTCTTTTTCTTCTGAGAATCTGAGGGCATTGGGTGTTGAGTAGCGGAACTCAACACTGCGCTATACATCGACACCAGAACGAAGAAATGAAACGTACTTACGTACGTGTACGGATACCTAAAATTGATTTTGATCTAATAAATTATAATAGAGATTTTAATTGCAAGCGCGATGGTTATGCGCTGGTTATGGTTATGGTTAGCTCATATAGGTACACTCGGTGAGTAAATTTTTTCTCCATTTTTTCCCGTTCTAGTATATCTAACACCTCTATTAAATTATGGGAGTTCTGCCACTGAACAGTTGTCTCGAATTCGGAAGGCAAGAGGAGAACTTTATGGCGCTGGCGAACTACACGGGATGAGGCTATAAACAAAACTATACAACGCTAAAAATCAATTCAATATACAGATTGTATTATTCTCTTAGTGTAAATATAAGCAATATTTTTATTTAATTTTCAAAGACCATATTAACTTAAACACACCATAAAGATATTATTTAAAAAAAAATGATACATTTAACTTTGTAACTTACCTTAGATAATTATTTTACAATATATTTATACATACAATTACACACTATGTATGTAATATAATTATAAGTGTGATGGCTATGGAATTCATACGTTCAGTCATTTATTAGGAACGCGCATTACTTGAGATCTGTGATTTATAGTCATGAAATACGAAGGACTTCTGTGGACGCATATCTATCTATGATTTATACCTGACTCTATTCTTTTGATTGATAGTATAGAACATACAAACATTTTAATTAATTGTAACTACAATATTAATATTTTACATATATTTATGGGACTCGATGTATTTAGTTTTTTTATTTTTTTTTTATTTTAACACGTTAGCTCTTAATAATTTATACTTGCTAGTAGTTTTATCGTAATAAAGTAGATATAAATGTAGCAGTTAAAACACATATTTTCTTACAGATAAGAAAATGATTGATTACAATACTTTTTTACTATAGTAATTTTAAGGACCACGTGTTCGTGGAGCAGACGACTGTAAATGCAGTTATGGTTCGATTCCCACTTGGGGAAATGATTTTATTTACATTTACTTGTTCTGGTAAAAAAAACATAATATGATGAAACATATACTGTATAATATTGAAGTTTATTTAAATACCTAGCCTAAGCTAAGTGTTTATGGGGTGATGGAAAACAAACTTTATCAAATGAAATTGCCTCAAAATGCCTCAAATGAATATTAATATCAGATTTTGATTACCAATTTATTATATAGTAAATGCTATGCAATTTTTTAACTTGGCCTTAAGTTCCAAACGTCTAATAATAATTTGTTTAAATCAACAAAGTAAGCCGTGAGAATGAAATCTGACCATAAAACAAGTTTTTTTTTCATTGATTCAATCAATCGATCAATCAAGTGATATAAGATCATAGAAAGGTAGTTTTACCATGTATGGGGGCTTTGTGCGACCAGACAAAAAATACTGCTGGTATATACTCAACGCTTGACATCACATGGCGTGTAACTTTAAGCCAATGTACTTTTAACAGTCGTACAAGATGAGTGTAAGCAACACTTTAAATGAAATCACACTCTTAACTACTCTATAAAAGCCTTATATAATTAAGAATTAAAAAAAATCCCATAAACAAAAAAGTGATTTTTACAAACAACAAATAATAAAATAATCGTTTTAAATAAAACACCATTTGTAAAGTATGACATAAACACGCACACTAACTCTTAGTAGTATTTTTGTAGTATTATTTGTATGTGTGCGCCACACAAAATACAGGTATGGATAAAAATGGTGAAATGAAAAAGAAAATTCCTATGTCTAAACTGGTGAGATATATTGATTAATTTCCTTAGGTATTAGTTTGAAATATTTTAACATATATGCTGTTTCCGTAAAAGGATCGCTGACTTCCACCCTGTATAATATGAATTAAAATTGAATTTTTATCAAATATTATAATGAATATTAAAATTATATCTTATTTACTACTACTATTTTATTAAAGTTATAAGATTAAAGATTCTGAAAATCACCTCATACTGTTTTAATTGTGCATTAACTAATTTAATTAATATTATAAAGTAGATACAACAATGTAAAGTGATTCACTTAGCTTCTCAACTATTTAATTTACTCAAGTAAATTAAATAGTTAAGTTAGTCCGAAGTCTCCAAAGACTTCGGAGTATACATACGGACTCAATTGGAAGAGATGTAAACAAAAAAATATTGTAGTAACTTTATGGCTATTTTACAATCCAAATGTGGCATGCTCAAAACTATAAATTTATTTACATTCAAAGAACACCGCAATAAGATCGCATCACGCACCGCGAGTTAGTGGTCAATAAATTATTCTGAATCGTGCTTTGACTGCATTTCGTTGATAACATTACTTCTATTTAGCGGAGTTGGCCCATGGTATTATATTATATTTCTATTTCGCTTAATTTCCGCACCATGTATAATGTTAGTGTCAAATCAATTGAGATAATTATAAATCTCAAAGAGTGTTCAACAATTTAATACATTTTGTTAATATTCACGTATCTTGTGTATCTTAGTGACTATAGAATAGGGATAACGGAGTAAATATATTAGCGAGCGACATGCTCCCTACGTCCCATATTATATAACAACGACATTCTTTAACTATACCACCAGCTCAACTCATATTACTAAGCCGAATAAAATTTATTTCTTACAATAGACAAGTCAAATATATTTATTTAAATAAAAATAAATCTCTTGTTGAGATTTTTTTTTTTTAAGTGAAACGTAAAACCAAATGCTTATATATTTTAGTCCTATAGACCCTTAGAAGATACAATACATCTAATTCAATATTTTTTATTAAAAAAAATGAAAGAAAATATTTAATTCTGTAGATCGATTATCAAACAAAACGTTTAAATAACTATAATTTTTGTCATGTAGACATTCATTTAGAAATCCTTTTTTGTGAAATTATAATTTTATGCATATATGTTCTTGCGAAATGGCAAACAATGACAACATCATGAAAAATTAAGATGAAAGGAAATAAATATTGGCGTTCGGTGCACACATTCTAATGTTTAACATTATTATAATACGTCTTGTATCTTTCTCAATCTCTTTATCTCTCGCATTACATTTGAACATTTTATTACACCTCTGTTCAAAAACATTGAATGTTACAACACTCAGATGTATATTTAGGCAATTGATATGTTATTAATCGGATATATTTTGTATGACTCTGAATAAATACATGTAGAGTGGCAATATTGGGTCGTTTGCGACATGGTACTATAACACTCAAATGTTTTTTTTTTAGGAGCACACTATATTCCGCATGTAACATATTGTTAAGACACTCCGTTCTCCACTTATTATCTCCACCCAATTGTATGTTGTATGTTGAGCCTTGTAGCCTCGGTACCAGAGTGCAGAAATGAAAATATTAATAAGTAATAATTCATTCCTCGATTGGGAATCGAACCCATAACCGTCGCGTTGCTGACAGATGCTTGTGCCATTGTGCCAGGGCTTTAATATTTATATAATGGGAAAAGTAAACAATTTAAATACACCTCATTAATTGTCCGAGTATGTATCGAACTGTCGAAAAAAATAGATCCCGTTAATAAGTGTTAATAAAATTAGGAAGGATTAATAAACGTTTAACACGCAGGCAGTGTTTGACTGTTTGCATTAAAAGTAGAGTTTACATATTTTCCGTAGGTATTTGTGTTAATCAAATACTCACATACGATGTCCTGTAGACGGTATATCCTCCTGATTACACACAGAAAATTTATTGTACAAAGTGCTTGTGCAGTCATTTATCATATATTTTTTTCTGTATACGTATGGGAAACAGTTATGGTCAGATCTCACCGCTATACACTTTTCGTCAAAATCTACGCATTATCTTACTATAATAAATAGTAAACTGAAAACAGTTCAAAGATTCCTTTGTATAAGTTACAAATCACATATCCATACATTATTCGTCCCATTGCCCTTGCACCGACTAATGTATCTAAATGCACTTATATTTACATACATTTTGTTTATTTGCTATATACATGTAAAATACAATTAAATTTAAAAAAAAAATGTGAGCTTCACATAGTGATTGAAACTAATTATAATATCGAGAGGTTGGAAAATGACACGCTTTATCTCGTGTACATGACTGTAAGTCTATACTTAGCTGTTTTATAACACGTTATTAGGACCCACATACGAATCATTGAATATGTGCATATATTTAAAGTTAAAATCAGTGGCTTGATATATATTCGTCCCTCCGTGAGACACCAGAGGCCACTTACTGGTTATTTGTTTTTTATATTGCCGATATAGGAGTAATATTTACTGTCAGTTTTCATTCTGGCATAATTTTCACTAAACTCCATCGCAGTATATAAAGAAAACTCGGTGATATATCACTGTGATACTGTCACAGCCATTACCATCTGTAGACTTCCATCCGATACTTCGCACTACAAATTTCTAATATATTTTCTCGATTACTTGGTAGTTGTTAAAGTTTAATAAAAATAGCTTCAAGCTCTGAAGCTCTGAAGATAACCTAGCATTCCCCATTTCTCTTCGAACTATCGAGAACTGTGAATTGTGTGTCGAACGGTGTAATTCTGTCACGTTTCGTCTGCCAGAGTAAGAAAGTAATAATAATATAAATATAAGCATCTCCTGAGTGAATTTCAAGCCCACATCCATTACATTTACCGCCAGACTCAGTTCTACTGCACCACGACGACCTCATATTAAAAAATGGTATTTAAAATGTCGTTAACAAGAAGACACTGGAAAACATTCGTTGAAATAGTTACACAAATACAATACAATTTAGATATATATAGCAGGAAGTCAGCCACTATTATATAATATACTAGCGACTAGCTCGCGGCTCCGCCTGCTCGACCTAAGTAATTATTGATTTACTAATCTGCTCTATTTTTGTTTTCTTATAATGAACCAATATAGAAAAGTAAAAATCATTATATAAAATGGTATAGCTTTTTTATTTATAAACTGATTGAAATTAAATTAATACTGAATGTTAATGGGAAAATACATTTTTTAAATCATTGTTTATGGTTCTGTTACGTTACTTAATGCCACCAATATTTTTTTCTTATATATCGACTTCTTTTTTTCTATATGTCTTCTCTTTCAATATTATATACAGACACCAATCCGTTACGGTTAAAATATAAGTAAAGACATTGTAAAATATTTAGGCCACATTTAATCGCAACTTGAACTAGAAAATTGGGCAAAAAGTGGGTAGTGTTATAACACTAGGCTCCCTCTGTCACCGGGAAGGCTGGCGGGAAAGAGCGCCACGCTTTTTATACAGTTACACAGTGGTTCCGTAACAACTAACAAGTCATTATGGCGTTGTGTAAACATAGATAAATATGAAAGTAATCTTCAGAGTTTTTTTTAATTATCACGTTTTTATATTTTTATTTTGTGAACTTGCCACTCAAGGCAGCAAATAATGATATGATACAATATTTCGAAGACAATATATTTTATTCAAGTGTATGTTTATATATTATTTGAATGTTCTTTTATTAATATAAATATAATAACTATTGGAAATGAAAACCTAAAGGTTTTTTTCAGTTAAGAACAGCCAAACAATGCTGTGACAGTTTTGTTTTTATATTTTAATGTGAATTAAAAATTTTAAAAAATCCAAATGATTCAAATATCTGATATAGTTAAAAATAAAAAATATTTTTTTATCTAAGTTACGACTTGCATTATTATTTATTATAATTGCATTATTATTTGAGGCCGTCGTGGCGCAGCGGCACAAGGGTGTGACTGTGACGCGACGGTGGCGAGTTCGAACCCCACTGGAGGTTAGTTAAGTGAAATATTTATTTTCGCTTAAATTTCCATTTCTTCGCTCTGAAGTAAATTCTTCGCGGTGTTGAGTTCTGCCACTCAACACGCACTGCCTCCACAATTCGGCAGAAAGTGGGGAACGGAGTGTCTTAACACGAGGTTCCTTCTGCCTATCCTGCTGTGTCCGGGAAACAACGTTTGGCTGATTTATATTTATTTATTTTATTATTATTTATATAATTTATAGAAATTTTAATAATATACGCTCTATATATATTAACATTGATAACAATGAATTGTTGTGAAATTTATACAGATACGTATAATATTTGTTTATGTTAATATTAAAAACAAATTAGCTATTATTATATTATAGATGACCAATTTAAAGCTTATTATTACAATCCAATTATTGTTCTTAGAGATATTTTTATCATAGAGCACCTATAACATTTTATATAAGCTTTTATTGCAAATTTATATTTATTTCATTGCATTTTACTTTGATTTGAATTAGGTAGATTACATAAATTGAGTTTATTATTTACCATGAAAAATTTTATAGGTCAGTAAACTTACCTTTCGTTTTCTCTTAGAAACATCAAAGTTCGCGAGTTGGTTTTTCTTCCCCATTTTTTATTGTCTATGACTGACTCCAACTTATATATGACACATCTCAACACCGACAATATAAAACAAGTACAATTTCACTATTCAACACTTATATATTTTACATCACTAATAATATAAACGAAAAATCTCGTGTCTTTCAACTTATTATATACAATATTGATAATTAGATAAATCTTTCATGACTGTGAGCACTTCACTATGATGGAGCACAGTAGCATTGATCCAGAAAACGAATAGCAGATGCATATTACGTGAAAGAACGTGAGACGTTAACTGAAAACTTCACGTCTCGTAGTACGTGCAGCGGGAAGCGTGAGGCGACTCGCCGTAGCCCCACACGGTGTCGGAGTGGGCATCCTTCCCGCCTTGGGGCACTACGGCGCGTCCCGCCGCACCTCCCGCCTACTTAGATCATTCAAATAGATCACTTTATTTATCCCTCTCATCCTAATTGCCCTCGCTAATACGTTAGCTTGTTGAAATATAGGTAATTCCATATTAAATATAGGTAAGCCAATTTTTTTTTTTATTGAATTAACTAGGTGATTATATATTGGCGAGAATCGTATTTTTCTCAGAGGATATGAATATAAGAGGATATGTGGAATTTGGTAACGCAAATTATCTTTATTTTGAAGGCACAAATAAAAACAGAATTTAGTCGTACTATGTAACCTAATAATATATATAATAAGTCTAAAAAAAAATTAAATTCATTTAAAGTATTCAATTTTGTTAAGATATAGAATCTTATATATTTTTAAATCATATATATTTTATTATTTATAAGGTGATCTGTACTCAATTGGCGCCAC
>JBAIZZ010000533.1:0-25654 GCA_037355905.1 Heliconius aoede | reverse complement strand
AACTTTCACGTTATAAATAACTTGCATAAGTTAATAATAACATTTACAAAGAATTAACTATCAAGGGGAAATCCACTAATAATAAATATAATTTGTAGATAAAATAATAGATAAAGAGCTCTCACTCTCGCTCGTCTAACTCGACACGTTATCACAATTGTAAACAGATACAAGTGCAACTGGCGCAATGTCACCGACTGTCAATCTGGGGCATTGGGTACTGCGATACTGACCTCAGCATAGATGGTTGTAGAAGTGACGACGACGGACTAAAAGAACATACATCAATTAAGACTATAAACGCGACAGGTTGTGAGTTTGATTCCCGCTTGAGTAACTGAAATATTTTATATTCATGCATGTATGTCTAAATTATTGAAAGTGTAATCTGGAAATATATTGAATACAAATTTCAGTAAAAAATTACGCTGCTAATTTCGATAGCTGATTATATAAAAATATATACAGAATATTATGCAGAAAATCACCAATACATTCTCGTTGTGCCACTTCCAATAGACACTGTACTGAGGTTACTGTGATACGAAACTCGAACATGTAACCCATGAACGTTGCAAAGTAATTTAAACCCTATGACAAATACGAGGGAAGTATAAAAAGCTACGTGTGGATTTAACGGCTTTATATACATTTATCTATGCGCACACGCAACCGGGTCGGGACGATAATTGAGTAATTAGGTATCTTGCAACATTATTTTTACTTTGTTTGCGGTGTTAAGTTGTATATTTTTAAGTAATTGTGTTTACTTTATATTGTCAATATCGTATAAAATGGACGGCGTTTTTATAATTGCAAATCTTTACAGAATAATTTTTAAAAATATATTAGTTAAGTATTTAACTTTAATTTACATATTCCAAAAACGAACCTATTATAGAGACTAATCTCTAAAACTAATAATAATTTTGAATGAAGTAAAATATTCAGTTCCTTTTAATAAGAGGATAATTAAAATATTTTTCCAAAGTGCGAAATCGATCTTTGGATTACATTATAAGTGTGAATTTACGTAAGCAAGACACGAGATATGAGAAAATGGTTGATATAGAAATGGAATCAAACAAACTCAAGAGTATTACGTAACTTATACTCAAACATAAAAAATCGCGAGTAATTATTAATAATAAATCAAACATATTACTTGTTGCGTTAGTATAAAGTTCGTTGATCCCACGTTGTAAAGTTGTTAATAAAATTATGTACATTAAATACATAATGTCCTATGTAAACTTTTATATATATATCACTAAAATAGACACTTGATTGTAATATTTTTAATCTAGTTTTTGGTTAAAAAATAATATTAATAGAGCAAATATTGCTTTATTGAGATGCCTCTGCGTCAAGCGACTGGCCTCCCTATATTTTATTTTAAATATTTTGTCATGAATATTAATATCAGTTTTAAAAACTACCGCAATTACATAAGAAGTAGTTATTTTGGATGACTTTAATTTTCGTTTCCTCTCAAAAACATAAAAATTAATACAAGTATGAGTAAACAAAAACAAGTAACACCAGATATAAGATATTGGCATCTTACGATCATATTTATTTTTAATTAACTGCCTTAATTTGTTTTCAGTTATGACAATATTACAATTATTTATATAATATCGTTTACACGAACAATCATTAGTTATTATTTCTGGTCATAAACGCTTTCATGTTTGAAAGCTGTTGGAAATAAGGAATATCTAATAAGCTAAAGCAGTTCTTGTATTTGTATTTATAACTAGTGAAAGATATTTCGTTTTCCATATTCCATTGAAACTGAGTTATAATGTGAAACCCACTATCTATTCCATATCTATTGATATATCTATTTAAATCTTTGAGTCGAAAATCTGAATTCTAAATGACCATGTCAATCTGATATCGTCCTAATTGCATCATAACATTTTTTAGGTTCACGCTGTATCCCACGAGTGGGGGGGGGGGGGTTAGGTTATATTTCGAGTAACTCTAATATAATAGTGCAGTACATGTGATCGAGTTGTCATACATAGATTGGAAAGCAATGCACGCCGCTCACGCAAACAGTGTCGCGCCGTGCGAGTGCGTTACGTCAGGCGGCCAGGCATGCGGGTGCCGTTAGCTTACCACACTTCTAGGCATTGGCGGTACTTGGGTTACTTAAGAGTTCAGTACATTTTCTTAAATTCAAATTTTAGGTTTTTTTTTTGTGTAGAAAACCAGTTTTTTGATATTTTTACCCTATTTGTTATTCATTTATTACTTTTATCAATGAATAAATTAATTAGCTTCACGCTGTATCCCGTACACAGCAAGGTAGGCAAAAGGAACCTAGTATCCTCTCTCCACTCTTTTTTTTCTAAAGACATTTCGTGTTGAGTAACGTCACGCCTTGTAAATATTTAATTTTACTCGAGTAGGGATCGAACTGGCAACCATTCGCGTTTACAGTCATACTTTGTCTCCCTGCACCACGACTGGCTTCTTGACGACTGGTGACTTTCATACTGTGACATTCAAAACGAATAAATATAATATCTTAAGCTATAAATTCACCTTCTGCTAATGTATATATTCTACTTTCGTTGAAAATAAGCTTGAGTAAGTATAAGATCAGCATATTTACATAATTTAGTGAATTTTCGAGATGAGTTTCCGTTGATAAAAGACATCCTTCCTGTATGTAACAATTGTTATCATATGCTACAGTAAAGCTGTTGTACTAAAATTATATAACTTAGGACATGACAAATTATGTACTATTCTAAGAAAAAAAAAGCTTTAGGTAATATAATAAACTTAATTTTAAATTTACGTTCAAATTACGTTTATTTTTGCAGATATAACATTATTATAGTAGTTATTATGTACATATTCAAGTGCATTTTCGTAAACTCTAATAAAAGTAAGGCACGTCCTTCGTCACGACATTGTCTACTTGTGAGCTAAATTCCATCACGAACGGTCGAGGAATCTAGAGATAGCGAATAAACAAAACTTACTGGACAATGAGAATCGTATTGACTTAGAATACAACAAATGCATGAGAAAACTGTGATTTTACTGTTAATATCTATCTATGTGATAGGTATATCTTTTTTGTCTTCAATTTTCCTAATGGCTCCTTAATTCTGCAGAGAAATATGGATGTCAGGCTCTACGTATGGAGAATCGAGGGAATGAATTATTATTTATTAATATTTTCCTTTCTTTGCTCTGGCACAAAGGTGAAATCCCGGCGGTGAGTTCCGCTACTCATCACGCAATGCCTCGAAAAATTTTGCGGAAAATATATTTAATAGGAAACTGAGTGTATTAACACTCCATGTCTAATGTGAAGTTGATTTAAAAAAATAAAAAAAAAATATATATATTTTTAGGGAATATATCTTTATATTCAATGTTCCCTGGACGTAGAGAAATATTGGCGTCAAGCTCCACGACATTTGTGGCACATTTATTGGCACTATTAATTCACTGCAATCGGCCTTTTCTTACAAGCGGTTCAGACGTCCTTGTGCTTTGTAAGTCACCTATCTCGTGTCATTTGATATTAAGACCAATACAATAGCACTCCACCTCTTTTTAGGGTTACGTATTATACTTCAAGAGGTAAAAGCGGAACCATTATTGTTTATAAGATCACTTTGTTGTCCGTGAATGCGTGGAGGTATCAAGCTTAAGTTAATATCAAATATTCACTTCTCTCCCTTGGAGCGTAAAAAAATCTAACTTCTAAGTCAACACAATCATAAAAAATTGGACGAGGAGTGCATACGCTCGCAAACTTTTGTCAATTCTCAATAATAGTACTTCTCGTTGATGTACAATCCAAAATTGGTACGGAACTCTCGGTGGGCGTGTCCAATTCTCTAAACCGGTTTTTTTTGGTAACATGTTCGACCATTCTTTCACTATTATTTTTTGTAATATGACAAAACCACCTAAGCATCCTTTAGTTTCTTAGATATATTTTTCTTATTCATATATTAATAATATTTATTATCACTTCATCACTTAATACCGAGTATATTAAATAATATCTTTACTCTCAATATCTATTGATTTCCAGCGGCCAGCTATGAAAGGGTGGGTAATTGGATTTGAAGGCTCTACTTACGTCTCAATTAGTTCCCACCACGCGCTCATTGACGAAGAAGCGTTTTTAAATAAATATTATTGTTATTTACTATATAGATTATAAAAAATATTGTTAAAACTTTTTTTGTAAACTGTTCATATTTTACTTCTATTTCTCCCTCTGCCTACCTTGCTGGCTTACCTTACAAGCAGGATACAGCGTAAATCGTAAAAAAATATTATCATTAACTTTATTAATGAGAAAAAGAACACGCTACGTTACCAGTAAAAGCCGATTACGAGAATTGGGTGGCAGGCATTATGTTATTCAATACTCACTGTATTGTTATTATTTGTAAATATTTTTATATCTTATATTTACCAGAATAATAACGTCAATTTTCATATATTTTAGGTGTAATAAATAATAAATAAATTATTTTAATATAGCATTACGAATTTAATTTATACTAGATCCTATATAAAATATAGAACGTTCTACATTGCAATGCGTGGGTCATCAAATATGACAGCAGCAGCTTCACCTACCTTATATTTTGTTAAAGTATTTTCAGATCAAAACGTTTTTTTGTCTGTCATGAAACATTAATCATTTTAATATAGTAAAAAGTATTTGTTACTTAATTTTTTTTACCTTCGCTTGGGTACTTATGAGAGGGAGGTGCAAAATAAAAAAATAAAAAAATCCATTAAAATTAGACCAGTGGTATGAAACTAATAGCATGTGGGAAAGTTATCTGTAAAACGAAGCCGCCTACTCGCACCCGCCATAGTGACGACAGCGGCGCCCTGTGACGACACGACGCGCTCCCGCCCTCTCTTGTACACTTGCGGAGAAATGGCGTAATCTTTTAATATTTATGAATACTATTTTCGTTTTTGCTTTGACATTTAGAACTTCCTGTACTTTAATCGTTGTCGCTTTAGATATTATTTGTAATTCTAACGCCTTGTTTCTTTCTCTGTTTATAATACTGACATTTTTAATATGAGTTCTATTTTCGTTTTTTTTTTTTTTTGATATTTAAAATTACCTTTACTATTAATTAATATCTCTTCCAAAATTATATTTATTCTAACGCCTTGTGTCTTTCTAAATAAATAATATAGATTGTAATAAAACATCATTAAATGTCAAATCGTATATGGCATGACGACCGCTTTCTTATTATGTACTTGTAACTAAATATTAAATGTTTATTACATAATATCTATCTATGACATATATAAATTGTGTTAAATGTTTCAAATATACTATATAACGAGGTAATAGAAAACGAGTTGTAATAAAATATATTACATTGATAATAAATGACGAGGGAACCAGGAATCTATAAAATTAATAATATATTACAATCGATATGATGAATTTCACAATGTTAATAAAGATAAAAAGAGACGAATTTAAGGAAATATATATTAACATCTTTTGTTATACTTAATTCCTTAAGCGAATTACACATTAATAAGTTGTTGTCAAGTCAGTCAGACTAGAATATATGTAGATGAAAAGCATGAATAAAATTTGCATTCTACCACGATTGTACGCGTGACATTTAAAAATAATTTTACGCTACGAAACTCGTTACCGTCTCAGATACGCGTTGGCGTAGCGTGACTAGTGGGTTAAAGGATATCGGATAGCTGGAAAATTGGATGGGAATAGGTCCCATTTGTCAACCAATACAGGGTTATTGTGTTAAACGCTTGTCGAGCTATTTACGAGGCTTTTTTTCTTTTTCTTGTTACCCTATTTTGTATTAACTGTTTTTTAAAAAAGACTAAATTAATTTAATTAGCATTTTATTTCTAGCCATAACGCGGCGTTGAGTTCCGCCCCCTCAACACACAATGCCTCCAGAATTGTTCAGAAAATGGGGCACGGAGTGTTCACTTCACTAGGTTTCCTCTGCCCACCCCGCTGTGTACGGTACTTAAATGTGGAATTGTGATAACAGTGTACCTATGACGTCACAGCAGTCTAGACAAATTTTATGGGTGTGACGTCATTTCGAATATATCGCCCACAGCAATTTCCTGATGTCACAACATCGTCCCGAATTATAATATTGAATTTGCAATAGAAAATACAATTATTATCGGTCCATCCAAGTGTGAACTCCAATTTATATTCATAGTGTACAAAGAGAAAGGTCGGTCTTTCATTGTTGTGTCCAAACATTCTTTTCTCATGAAACTTCTCAGCCAGTTCTACGAAGTCGGCAATAAAAATGAAGAAACTCGATTTGAATTCGAAAGTCAATTTAGATATTTCATATTAAAATAAACAAAACTGTTGTTTTCGGCAACTTTTTAATTTTATAGCCGTTTTAGGTAACGACTGCACACTGTACGGTCGTTTGTAATTAGGGATCACCGCTTGTATTTAAATGAATACTTTCATTGTTCATAAATATTGTATAACGTAACGTTTCATTTATAACACTGTTATAAGAGCTTTTCTAGTTTTCTCTACAATATGATCTCGGCATGGCGTCGAGTGGTTCGTCGGCGATATCAAACTGGAAAACATGTTACAAATCTGTTTTCTTTTTACTTATAAAGAAAAAAAAATTAAATTTAGTTTTTCAATTTTTAATTCAATTTTTAATCATTCGTTCATATTAAATTCTAACTTAAATTATTTTTTTAGATATATTACATTGGAAATATATTTTTGTGCATGTTCTAATTGTAGTGAGTGACATATACGACTTTTGAATATATATATATATATATATATATTTCGGTTAGCAACTCGAGGAGAATGAACCGTAATGAAATTTGTTTGGCGCTAGCTGTAATTATTCCACCCATCTATTGTCTAGACGGGATATGGTTGTGGAAGCTTTTATTCTATTTTATCATTGATTTATAATATTATAATTATATAAAATGAATCGTCAAGAAAAGTTTACAAAAATGACTTGTTGTTGGTATTAAATAAATAAAAAAAAATGAAAAGAAAATATTTCTGTAAATTGAAAGTTAAAATTTCTTGTTGTAACGACTGTATGACACTAAAAGTATATTTAACTAAAATATGAACTAAATGCTTGTGTCGATAAAACTGATTTATGACACATATGCCTTATTGTGTAGTGTGAATTTCTCAAGACATTCTCTCTATTATACCGCGACCTATTTCGTGCAAACTCTATGGCCCACTTGCAACATGTGCTATCATGCACTATGCAGTGTGCATGCCAGTGCAAGCTCTCAGTACTTTAATAAGCATCATGGCCATCTCCAGTTTGAATTGAATTTGTAAGCGAAGCTGTCGTCACTTGCTTATATCAAATGTTCTTTTGAAAGAACTTATACTACATTTATCACTTTATATTTTTGTACTTTTTTATTAAATAGAGTAGAATAGAATATTATATTAGGTACTTTTTAACTGACAGCCTCCAAGTTTAAATGATATTTTTTAACTTTCAAAAACTAGTTTTTTGGTTTACATTAACATGCCAACGGTAAATTTTTATATAAAATTGAAATGACTTTTGAAAACAGATAAAGCCACTAATTTATAATATAAAATTTCGGCCTGTTTTCATTTTTGTTTAGCGAATTTGTTGATTACGTGAGATATCACACATATAACAACCTATCTCTCGTAACTCCAAACGCCGCATGATCAAGATAATAGCCGATACAAACGGTACTTGAACCGGATGCGAATCCACTATCGGCTGGTGAAAGTAGATCTCACAAAAAATGCTCCCATTCCTTGCGCCCGCGCTGTTGATATTTCATGAGACATTCACTTCAGTGCAAGAAATAGACGTCTAAAAAGGGAATACCGACTACTAAAATAATGACCTACTGGCAACAGGTTTTTTATTAATTTCTTTTTTTTTTATATATATATATTTCTAAGATTGTATAATTAAATGCAATATCTACATATTTCATTAGCAATATGTAATTTGCATGATTAATACATATTTAATTTTAATACTCGTCAAGTTTTTCAACAATTTGACAGCGATAGTTAGTGATGTGGACTAAAAAAACTTTGCAGATATCTCAAGATAAAGACCGAACAGAAGACAGCTATCTAACCTAAAAATAAATTGCAAAATTAGAAGGACTTTTATCTAACATAAGTACAAACGCTCAATGAGGCACTGAACAGAATGTATAGAAATCTCAAAAGAGTAATAAGCCACAATATTTCAAGTGAAATAGCCGAAACAAATTCGTATTTATCGCCAGCGTATGTTTTTTAAACGAACAATGCAATAAAAGGAGTATAATGGAGTGCGTGCAGATTGATTAATGGTGTTTGCTTTGACGTAAAGTGGGTTCTACACTAGCGGCCGTCAGATATATACGTCTCAATTCAAAATTATATTTTAAACTTAAAAAATGTGATGGCAGGTTAACGCGACAGGTTGCGCGTTCGATTCTTACTCGAGGAATTGAAATATTTCATTTCTTCGGCGTTGATTGATATCCACCAATTAACACACTATGCATCTAGAATTTGGCGGAAAGTCTTTAACATTAGGTTCTCTCTGCCTTCACTACTTCATGGAGGAATACAGCGTTGAGCTGAAATAATAATTTAAAAAAAAGAAACTTAACATATTATAAAATATTATCATCTTTGTATCGTAATCGTAACACATATATGTAACGGTCTACACGGTCGTGGATTCAAATCCCATTTGGATAAGACGAAATGTTTAAAAAGCATACACTAGATCATTACAAAAAATAGACTTCATATCACAAAAATAAATGTAAAAAGTAAGTAGGTATACCACTAGTAAAGTAGTACATCCCTAATGTGTGCCTATTTATACTACGAAACATGACCTAGACGATGACAAAGTGTAATTTCATGTACTCACACCGCACTATTATGTCAAACTGTGAACATATTAAGCGTAATTATTCAATAAAGTAGCCGCGCTCAGGCTACAAGTGTTTTATTGTTATTTTATAATGAAACTATAACAAACAAAGACTTCAATAACTATTTAAATGGTTTTAACGACAATTAATATAAATTGATTTACGATGCCACTCTAAAGTATGTTTTAGAAAAATATCAGACATTAATTGCTGTTATAAACTAAATTAAAATAAAATCAATACATCTTTTGCTAGTAAAAATGGAGTGTTCAAACACTAGATTCCCAGGTTCCTTCTGTCAATCCTGCTGTGTGCGGGACAGCGTGAAGGCAAACAAAAAACATCAACGTATAACTAACTCTATACGATCAGCTAATTGTAAAAGGTTGTTGAATAAAAATATTATGATAACGAACCAGTTATTATAACGGGATGCTATATTTGCTTCTTCACAATGGCGACTGCGAGTATGTTGTAAAGTTCACTATGGTCAGTCGGACTTGTTGAATGAAATGACTAATTTGTATCTTTGTAAAAGGTGACTTTGTTGCTGATGTCAGTCATGTAGTGTAATGTGGAGTCACTTCTGTATAGCTTTATGACTTATCATTCACTTTTATTATTATTTTCCGTTTCTTCTGGTCACTTTTTTTTATTTAGTCGAGTCGATTGTTAGTAATGAATTTTTTTTTAGTAAAATAAAATAGCATTACAAAAATAATATTCTACATAGAAATAAAAGTAAATTGTACGCGCAAAAATATTCCAGAAGAATATATTTACGAGCTCGCTTTATTTTGTTAGATAATGTGTACTGCAAAATTTACGACTCACAACAACTCGCTATGCAACAGGTCTACTCTTATAATAAAGAAGTCACTGTAAATTTTGTTGGAATAGGGAAATAATAATAATATTGTATTTTTGATAAATATTAATATTAAATATTTGGGGCCATATGTTATTTAAAAAACAGATTCACAGAATTTTTTTTAATGAACGCTTTCATGATAAAATTTATTTGATATACATTATTGAATCATTTTATCTGTTATATAAATTTCTTTTTCATGTCCTCGTTCTTTTTTTTTCTGGCATTAATCCCGGATTTTGCCAGGGTCTGTCTTCCTACGCAACCTACTCCACTTTGCACGGTGTTGAGCTTTTTTTTTTTCTTTATCATGCACAATTTAAAAAAAGTCCACACCGACACAAGTCTATACCGACGAAACGAACATGAAAACTTCAACATAATTCCACATATGTATAATTATCTAGAATAAACATTGATTCATACATACATAGGTATCACCGATCTCAACACGAGCGCTCTCAATAAGCGTTGTGAAGGCGAGAATGAAGCTGGAATTGGGTTATAGCGACATTATCAGTTCGATATTATTATGCAAGTGCGGTGTCTACGGTCGGAACTAGTTAGAGTCCTGCACGTTGCGACAGTATGCACATATTGACGTATAGATTAGCGAATGTTGTATGGAAGTTTCTCAATATATCAAAGTTGAGCTTTGGAACTTATGTAAGCTTAATCGAATAGGTTTTGTTGAAATTTTGTTGTTTTTTTTTTTGTTCTTAGCAATATTTTTATTATGTTTTTTTGATTTATATTAAAATAACAGATTTTTGAAGACTTAATAAAATAACCACATATATCTGTATGTTTAAAATGTGAAATAATGATTGGTAACTGAAAATATCTTTTATTTTTGTTATTTTATATAATTAAGCGTGAAACTAGTTTCGTTTACAGTCCGATCTATAAGTTTGTAAAAGGTTATTATTGTTAGAAATAGGTCTGTATAATGAAATTGCTTTACTATCTATATAATTATTAAACAGTCCTGTCTATACTTATTATACTATTCTTTCATTTGTGCTATTATTATTTCCGGTTTTGAAATTACCTTATTTTGTGGTAAAAAATGCTGTGCTCTTTCCTCATTCATCGAGATTTTACGAATTGAACGGTGAAGCTGAACAAATAAACCGTTTAATAATAAAATTTCTTAATAGAAACATTCCAAGTAACACTACTTTTTAATTGTAATTTATTCACACTATTGTTATTAAAAAATAGCTTATTAAAAACCTAGTGTTAAGACAATCCGGTTCGATTAAGACACTTCCGCTTCTCACTTTCCACCAAACCATGAAGGTATTGCGCGCAAAATATTTAATATTTCCTTTCTTCAAGTGGATATCGAACCCCCTACCTGTCGTGCTTACAGTCTCTGCACCACGACTAGCCTCAAGTAATTTATACAGATTTTATATCCCTGCCTAATCTGCTACTACTACGATGTTGCCATTATAATTTGAAGAAGTCTACCTTGAAAATCCCTGATGTAACATAATAAAACAAATTATACTGTATTTATAATTTTCATTTTATGAAAATAACTTTGTAGTCAGTACTTAAACAATTATCGCTAATAAATGCACGTAATTATAATCGAATGACGTTTTAGAGTATTTTAAATTCAAATGTTTACAAATTAGGAATTATAAAATTAATAAATTAATAGTCAAAATATTTTTCTCAGTGTTTGTTATTTGCGCCGAGAGCGGTTAGCATTCGATCTACGCAATTCATATAAAAAATAACATTCAAATAAAGGTCACTTGCAGTTGTAAAAATAAAACGGCCTTTGCTTCTATATCATAAGGATAAGGGCTTAAAAGTGCATTGTAAAAGTCATATTCACACACCGTTTTCGATTACTCAGCTTTTTTGCTGGATTGGTTTGATCGACTGTTGTGTTAAATTTGTAAATGTCACAACAATATATTTTTCGGTGTATATTTATTTGACAGATAAAGTAAAACGGAGGAACGGCTACGTTTATTCATTAAACTTATTATTTTTACAAATTTCTGACACTTTGAGTAAATAGAGAAGTACGCATAACTCCACTCTCAGTCTATTTGTAGGCATTGAGTGTAGATCCAATTTGTTGCCGTTTAAATACTGATTATAAATGAATAGCGCGGTGGCAAGTCTGAATGTCTGAATTGTTGAAAACACGATAGTAGTGGGTCGATCCCCACTTGGGCAATATTTTTTTCAATTTCAACATTTCCCCTCTATTTTAAGACATAGTGCGCAGTTTATTCGTGCGAATTTAAAGTATGTAATCTTTAATGAAACCGGGCTTGAATCTGCATAATTAATAAATATATCGTCGAATGTGAACCCACAGCTACGTCGATAGTCGGACATGACGAACACGTATCACGAGAGCGATGTCAACTTATTATCATTTCACCTATATACATACATGCATACATTGTTAATTATCTTTTCATTAGTCTGCTTGTTTTGTTAACAGAGACCGTTGTGACCTGCGGCTCTATACTTGATATATTGTTTAAATCGTTATTATCACAGCGTATAGTTACGTAACTTGTACAAGCAAATATTTAATTTTTATTGCACACTTAACTCTTATCAGTCGACTTGCAATAAATATTCGGTAATGCATTTTTTTTTGTCGCGAAAAACAACCACTAATGCATAAGTTGATTTTTTTTTCGTTTTCGTTTTATTTTTTTATTATAGATAATAATAGTATATAATGCTATTGGATTTCGTTTAACGAGAGAGGGTAGTTCCCGCAATTGAATTTAAATATTTTCCAAACAAAAAAGTTAAATTCAAAAGAAGCATGCAATGGAATGTCATTTACGTCAATTGTAACTTATCAGACGTTTAAATTTAATTGATATAATAAAAGTTTTTTAAGCTGTTGTGGCGCTGTGGTATAGTGTCCGACCGATTATAAACGCGGTAGTCGTGGGTTCGATTCCTACGAATGTCCAGTGGAAATTCGATAACGACATAAAATAACTCTAAATTTCTCCCACATAGAAAGTAATTATACAGTTTAAAAGTTAAGTATACAGCGATGATCATGTTTATTTAACAAATTTAACGCAGTAATAAATTATAAATAAAAAAAAAAAAACAAAATCTCTACCTATAATTCCAACTCGCTTATCTCTATTAGCATATATTCTGTTAATTATCATATACGTACAGCAGGGAATGTATAATATTTGTACATTATTATTTGTTTACAATAAACAGCCTCAGATATGTTATATGCGCTGAATAATTATTTATATTTAATCTGTTTAAAATTAGCAATCTTGTTTACAAGCACATCACTAGCTACCTGAATTTGGTATGGTCTTGACAAACGAAAAAATATTTCACGTTATTCTAGTTACTCCATACAATTTAAAGATGCATTCTTATTATTAAAGATGAATTCTTAATATTTGGTTCAATATTAAGAATTGCCAGTATTTTCTTTTTATAATGCTCTTGATGCCAATTGTCTCGGTAAAAATACAAATTCTTGGTTAAAAAATTAAGTATTTTTTATGTAAAAACAACGAATTTAGTGAAAAGATGTAAAAAAGCCAATTGTGAACTTAAAACTTACAGAGAATAGAAAGTGAAGTATGATTATCGAGATGTTACGTCAACTCTAATTGGGGCCCACTGATGCATGCGCTGCGCTGACGAGCAAGCGAAAACGGAGTGTAATCGTGAAATAATTAAATAACTCGTTTTGTAATGAGATTCTAATTAGTTAATACAAGGTTCGAATAATGTTTTCATTGTTGCGCGGCCGAATCGATTTTTACTTGCTATACCGATAGATTTCATCCAAGAGTGAAAAAAAAATCATGAAATATTTAGTTGTTGTCTTGAAATATTCTTTGTTTGTATGTATTATGCAATTTTTTTTCTCTAATAGAGAGGTAGCTAATTATTTTCTATGCTTACATGAATACCAACATTAATTATTAAATAATTTTCTTAACAATTATTAGTTTGTATGTATTTTTGTTATTAAAATGTCTGTCAAATACTTTAAATTCCCTAGTTTCACCATATAACGTACACTCACCGTTCACCGATAAACAACAAACGATTACGAGTGCTATTTAAATTTCCATCACGTCATTTAAATTTTACTGGTCGGTATTTCCCGCACGCACGCTAGAAGTACAATAGCCCCGTCGCTAACGATACACCAAATTAACTTCTATATATCTTTAAGACTAAAGAATGTCTTTGTGCATTTCACCTTTCTACCTACAGCTTATATAGGCATAGCGGCTGGCGCGGTCCGTTTTGTTGGCCTTTTGAAATTCTAGATAGCTCGAAATCGTACTACAGACCGACTGTACAAAGCAATACAATAGACAGCGATTATTGAAACAGTGAAAACATTTTTCCAACGATACGCTCACGCGAGCGTGTCCACGGTGCACAATCTCGGCTCGGGCGAGGCCCGCCAATAAACATTCTAAACTGGCTACGGCGAGTATCATACGAATTAGGCAGTGGATTTATCAAGCAAGTGGTTTTGCTCATCAAGCAGTCGACGGGCGTCCTCCGGGGTCGTTGACCGTGTTTGGCGGACGTTTACTCCCTCCGCCTCAGAACTCCTATTTACTCTCGGCCAAGGTGAGGGCCGCGAAGCTAGAGATGCGAATTAATAGTTCGTGCTATTGACCTCCTGTGTTGTGGAGCTACGTATTTTTCTATGAACGCGAGTGTGTACTATGTATTTATGTACGTGACTTCATCATTATTTATTGAATTCCAAACAAATATATATTACTTATTGAATTGAACAATTCGTTTTATTTGAATAAAGTACCTAAAAGCCGTTTCTTGTTCATGTAACATGACATTTGTTGATAATAACGCATATAGATAATATATATCTTCAATACATTTGGATTGTAAAGTTTTTAATTATCACATTTCGTACGAACAAGGTAATCAGAATCATAAATCGTTTCGGCATTACGAGGACAAAGACTATATATATATATATATATATATATATATAAGTCACCTATATAATATATATGTTCTATTCAATTTACAAGAATTGATATAAATATATATACTTATAATTGTACATAAGTGTTTTGTACATTTATTTATTATATGTATATAATGTAATTTTATTAGTATTTTTTTTTTTTAATTGAAACAAACTTTGGTTGCCTTATTTCAACACCCTAATAAAGTTACATTATAAAATGACAATTAAAGTTACTTATTCGTCTTTTATCTTTCTCTTTATTCACTTTCCTTTGGTCAATTTTCTTATTTTATTAATTAGTGTTTTCTTACACTTTTTAATTGTCTGCCAGATGTCAATCCAAGAAGGTTAGGTGTCGTATATAGAAAGTGCTGCGTCATTGACAGCTGACAGCTACCATAGCATAGACAACGGATATTCTCTTTACATGTATATTGAACATTCCAATGAGAAAAGTCAAGGTCACACATCACCAAATAATATTAATATAGTGCATATTTGTGTTAACTTACACGAAAACTCATAAAAATATATCTCTTACAGGAGATGCAAGATGTTTTGGACGACGACTCAGACATGAGCGACTGGCTGATCGAAAGCGATTCCAAATTGGGCGTAGTGCTACACGACAGATTGATGACAGATGCCGCTCTAGGCGCCGTGCCCATAAAGACAGAGCACTCCTACAGCCTCCACTCCGATGTGGAGTCTGCACCACCCTCGCCACACCACACCAAAGTCGATGGTATGGTTCATTGTTTCTTTATTTATAACCGAAATAGCCCTTGAAAATCTTTGGTTTTCCTTTGACGGGAGTTTGAAACCTTAAGAAGCAGTTCATAGGCGTCAGTTTTAAAGATGTGTGAAATTTGAATGTTTAGTAATATAATTGATATTATTTCAACTAATTCTATTACTCTTATCATTATTTTTAATTTATGAGTCAGAATCTCTTCTTCGCACTACTTTTAAATCTCGATTATTTTTCTAAATTGTTAATTTTTGTAGCTTCACGCTCTATCCCGGCTATAGCAGGGTACGCAGAGGGACGCTAGTGTTAAGACACTCCGTTTCCTATGTTTCCAGCGAATTCTGGAGATATTGCGTGTTTAGTCCACTTGGCCTTGACATCAGAGCGAAGAAATGAAAATGTTAAATATTTCATTTCCTCCTGTCGTGTTTACAGCCACACTTAGTGCCCCTGCTCCACAACTGGCCTCTAATAATATGTATGTGATTATATTATTCAACATAATATGGTTACTTTACAAATAGTATAGATAGATAATAACTTTTAATTCCAAATCTAAAG
Organism: Heliconius aoede; assembly: GCA_037355905.1. Classification (NCBI taxonomy): domain Eukaryota; kingdom Metazoa; phylum Arthropoda; class Insecta; order Lepidoptera; family Nymphalidae; genus Heliconius; species Heliconius aoede. The sequence goes on along the minus strand of JBAIZZ010000533.1, from coordinate 9,505 downwards.
CTTATCTCTTCATTTATCTGATTACCAGTGATGTTTCTCATAAGCGAACGTGAGTGCGTGATTATATATATATGTATATAAACGGATTTTACTAAATCCGTATGAAAACTACGTTGCAATCACGTTCTGCTGAGTAATATAACGCTTTTGTGTTAATATTTAAATGTTTCACTTACGCAGTAACACCTACATTTGGATTTAGAGCCAAATCGTCAGTATATATGATAAACTACTAAAGTCTGTAATCAATCTACAGGAAAACCGTATATTTGAATTTTTAATGATTTACTTTGAAACTAAATATGTTTAATATAATTAAGATTATTGTTTTTTTTTTTTTAATAAAAACACGTTACCCTAGAGTGTATTTATGAAAATTGTTCACATTTAAGTAAAGAAAATATATAATTAATTTGTAATCCGACGCCGTCGTGGCGCAGCTGCACAACAGTGTAACTGTAACACTACGGTTGTGGGTTCTATCCCCACTCCAGGGAATGAAATATTATTTGTTATAGTAATATTTTCATTCCTAATTATAAAAAAATTAATACAACTACTGTTGACAAATTATCGTCTATAATCTTTAAAGCTAGACTAAACTTAATATTGTGGAGATTATACCGAATATCGGCTTTACCAATAAAGTCATACAGATAAATATTTTATATCGGTCCTAGGATTATCCATATCATGAATACAACAAAAGTACCGCTACGTACCGCTTCAAAATATTGAAACTATATAATCTAAGTAAAACTTACATCACAACTTAAAACTATATCTAAATACAATAGTATAATAACCAAATAATTACGAAAGTTAACATAATAAATGATATATACGAGCAATGCGGGCTTATCTAATGCCAATAGTCTTTTGTCAAAGAGACAATAAAACGCACCGCGGGGTTTCTATACATCTATCTAACAATACACAATAATAACATTTTAGAACTGAATTAGAAAAACCTTCATCGAGACAGTTGAATAAACCAACTCCTTATTATATTCTATATGGATGATTTTATTATATTCGCAAATAATAATATTAATTGAGGGTGATAACACTATTTGAACGATAAGCGTTTGTTTTCAAACATTATAAAATATTATGTAACGGAACTGTTACTATTTTTTTTATATAAAATATATATTATATGCTTTTGGCTTCCTAAAATAAAAAAAAAAACAAACATATTTTGTAGTCTTGTTTTGGTACAATTTTTATGTGTAGATAAAATTAATGTTTTTAATTATAATTGTTTACATAGATTATATCAACAGATTATTTATTACATGAAATTCTAAGTAAACATATTTATCATACCTACACTCTGGCCTGGAGTCTATTAATAATACATTTGAGGGCATGAATCATACTTGGTGGATTTCGCTTCGGCCTGCATTGTTCCATAGGAATTTCTGCTCTGGAGCTAAATGTCAAATGTAGAACTCATATAATTTTATATTATCGTTATAATTACGTAGGTTTAATACTAGTTATGTATCTTTGATTACTATGAAAACATCCATTCAAAAGTCAAGTGAGATATTTTTAAACTGTTCACTATGTTTGATAATTGTATATACATAGATATATAATATTATTACTTATATTCTTAAATTATTATATAAGCACATTGTTTTAGGTTTTGCAGAACTTATCTTTGAACTTTGTAACTAAATTTGAACCTGAACAACATCCTGTATAACAGTTGTAATATATAGTGTAGGAAATCAAATTTTTAGCATTACTTAAAGTAAATATTATTATATATTCTTTAATTTAAATTACAAGAGTGCTGCGAGTAGTTCTATCATGAGACAATTTAAGCTACCAATCTCATCACTTAATTTTGGTTAATCGACGAAACAGACTGTTTTTTTCATAGTCTAACTACGTCCAATGAAAAATTGGCTTAATAGATTAAAATTATTCTTTAACTGTTGAATTTTAAAGTAATTTATGGTTCTTTTGGTGGCACTGGTGTCGAAGCGAAGCGCGACGTTGAGTTCCGCTAATCAACATCCAAAGTGTCCAGAATTCGCCAGAAAATGGGGAACGGAGTATCTTAGCACTATGTTCCCTCTGCCTTCCCTGCTTCCATTTAAAATAACAATAAAAGTGGCTGTATTTCCTTATGCAACCAAATATTAGGTGATAACGCACGAAGCGATATATTTTAATTATAAAAACACATAAGGCCGTCGCGGCGCGGTGGGACAGCGTGATTGTAAACACGCCGATTGTAACTTCACAGCTGCAGGACAAACATAAATTACAAATGTTCAAATGTAATAATAACAAATTATAATTAATCTATTTTATCTATCTTTCGGATGTGATTATGAGGAATCGATGATAAAATTAATTATAAATTGAACGCTATCGGTTAAAAAATCGATTTTTATCTGTAGGAAACATATTGAACACGTTCGTAATGCGTACTTAATGTTTTTTTTATCGTGAATTACCTGAAATTAATTGTGAAAGGCTTTTTTGATTGTTAGGATACCTATTTCTTATGATATGTGATTTTTCCTTTTTTTTTCACTTTCACGCTGTATCCCGCAAATAGCAACGTAGACAGAGGGAACCTAATATTAAACCACTCCGTTTCACATTTATCGCCGAATTTTAGAGGCATGAGTGTTAAGGTGGCGAAACTCAACGGGGCGCTTTGCTTTGTTGTACCAAAGCGAGGAATTAATAAATAATAATTAATCCCCGAGTAGGAATCGAACCCACACCCATCGTGTTTAGGATCACACTGTTGTGCTACTAGGTCACGGCGGCCTCGTGTTGTATATTTGTTTAATTTATAATTCCAGGGGTAAGAGAATTGTGGATGAGTTAGAAGATACATTTTACTTTTAGTATACTCGTCGATCTTATAATGTTTTTATGTTCGAATCAAATGGTAAACTGGTTTTTAATATAAATTAATTTAAATAAAACCGACTATCAGCGTCGTTAACAGTACGTAAGCTTGATTTATGATGGAATCGTGCTAGATTTTATTGGACAATTACTTATTATTTCATGTACATGATATAAATACGACATATTTATTATGTTTTATTGCACATTATAGAATAGATTAGTTTACATACACTCCTTCCCTTTTTATATAGTTCTGATGAACGATTTAGTGTTGCCAAAATTAAAAAAATACCTACCCCTCGAGTCCCACATATAGCTGAGTAGGTAGAGGGCACTTAGTGTTAAAAGTTTTAACTTAAGACACTTAGTTCCCCACTTTCTGGTTAATTCTAGACAATGCGTGTTGAATGGCGGAACTCAACGCCGCGCTTTTGCTTTAATACCAGAACAAAAAAATGGGAAATATTTACAAATAATTATATCGGAAATTGGGAATCAAACCACCAACCATCGCGTTAGAGTTACGCGTTTTTTCCCATGCGTCACTATGACCTCTTAATTAAAAGAAAATCGTGCTTTATGTTAACTTAAATATTATAATAATTGAATAATTCTGGTAAAAACTAAACAATATAATTTACGTACGATAAGTTACATTTAGTAATTATCGATTCGCAAAGAAGGAAACAACAAAATATATCAACATCAAATATATGTAATATAATATATTTTAACCAAAATATTTTTTTTAAAAAATCCGCAATATCGCAATTTTTACGTACACAATAATTGTGGCCTAAATTGTCGTTGTCCGTCAGTTTACCTACCACTTACCGTTGCACGGCCATTCATTTAATCACGAGCACCTCCGTATAAATTATATCTGATTTCGGTGAAAGGAATTCGTATATCGAGCGGGCGACCGCTTTTTACAACTATCCATAAACTGTATTAACTGTTAGGTACTCGGCTACAATATATAGAAGATTTATGTAATGAAATAATATAATATCTTGAAGCATAGCTTATTAACTTACTAGCAATAGTTAAATTTAACTAGAGTTTCTTTTCACAGTTTCTGTTTAATCGATAATTGTATTAAAATGGTAACGGTCGGTGTCTGTACATGGATGATATGTAATTAAATAGATAATGTTATTGAGGGCCTTCATTAATGTGATAGAACAAAAATATATATATATATTTTAAATTTTTTATATTATCTGTTGTCTGCGTTTTTGTTTACGCTAACGTTAGAAACGGCTTTAATCTAATAATGCTATTCTATTTTGGCAAATTTCCCGTAACATTTAGAGCTTGTTTTATTTTAAGCGATTGATGAATAAAAAAGTTATGTGTATTTAATAAGCGTTTTATTGAATTGGCTGAAATTTTAGCTATTTATGTATAGATATTGTGTTTAAAATTATAATGTTATTACATTACCAAAATAAGTGAGATGAGAAAATTAATAATTCTTTCGTATAAATTACAAACAGGCTGAACCACGTGGCTCCACTGGAACTAAGTAAATCTTTTGAAATGTCATTGACGTTCATTTATATATTCAAATGTTTATTCGCAAATAAACATTTGAACGCTAACTCAATTATTACAACTTTCCATAGAATATGATACGATATCCGCAACTCGCAAGACGCATCAGTTCGACGACCGCTGCCGTGTCGCCGTCAAAGACATAAAGCTGTCACGATCTTAACGAACCCTAACAAATACTATCAAGATGAATGGATGCTGGACAAGTGTTAGATATTATTTGGCCACATAGAATGAAATTCACTCATGTAAATTAACTTATGTATTTATACTTTAACTCTATAAGCTTACAAGGAAAATACCTTTCAATATTCTTTGAAACAAAATCACGTACGCTCCGATAACATATAAGAAAATAAAAATAAAATGTTTAAGATGTTGTTTTTTTTTTTTTTGCTTTTCACGCGGTGTCCCAGCAGGACGCTTTCGGCCGATTTCTGGAGGCTTTGCGTGCACTTTGGCGAAACTCAACGCCGCACTTTGTCTCGTTACCAGAGTGGCGAAGTAAAAATATAAAATATTTAATTTCCGCGAATAAGAATCGAACCCACAACTTGTCGCGTTTATAGTGCTGTTATTATTAGTATGTTGACCATAATTAAGTCTAATTGATAACTGACAAGAAACCCATCGCAATAAATTTAGATAAGCAAACAGCCCCGAATGACTCGCCACTCGCACCTTCATAATAAACGCAAACACGCATTCAAATATTTGCAAAACCATTATCTACACTTGGTTGTTTCTATAAATAAGTTTAAATTATTCACGCACTAAATATGTATATTTGACGATATATTTGCGACAGGAAGTTATTCGATATCGATTCGTATTGTCCTTCAAACTCCTACAAAATCGATTCTATACTAATTAATATCTGATAATGACATTTAAATTATTTTATTTTAACAAATCATATCATGATATTTTTACCAATATCAGTTTGATAGTTCTGAGATCGATTTGAGACGCCAGGAAATTAAATAATAAATAATTTTATTTCTCCGTTCTGATGCCTAGGCAAAGCGCTGCGTTGAGTTCCGCCACTCAAAACACAATGTGTCCAGAATTCGGTGTAAAGTGGGTAGCGGACTGTCTTAATACTAGGCCCCTTCCGCCTACCCTGCCTATAGGCGGGATGCAGCGTGAAGCTGGAAAATGAAAAAGAACTTGATTATTCCTTACAAATTTTAATAATATAATTAAAGTTAAATAAAAAGAATAATTATTCAATCAAACCGCCAATAATATGAAGGATGTTTTAACACTTTCGAATGTGATTACAATCGTACTTGAAACGAAGACGCCTGACGAGTTAATCACGCATTCCTGTTTTGCAGCGGTTACAGCGGTTACAGCGGTTACAGCGGTGATGCAACGGTACGCCTGCACAAACGTTTCTAATCCTAATTGCGGGTACTCGTATACGCTTATGTTTTAAGCAGATCTGTTAGTTGCGAAGTGACGGTAGCACTATATTTAGATTATTATGTGGTAGGTTTTATTGGACCAGCCCAACGGTGGCGCAGGGGTCGCTTCGATCTGATGTCGAGGCAACAGCGCGGCGTTGAGTTCCGCCACTCAACACACAATACCTACAGAATTCGAAAATGAGGAGTGGAGTGTCTTAACACTATGCTCCCTCTGCCCACTCTGTTGTTACATGCGGAAAATAGCGTGAAGTTGTTTTTTTTTATATAAATATATAAATATTTTTTTAGATGTTCTCCGTGACATAATATATAATAAAAGAAATGCTTAGCAATAAGTACTGAAAATGTACTCAAAAGTAAAATATCATCAAACCGACGACCATCTCATTTCACATAATATGCACAAAAACGTTTAAAATCATGCAATCCGACGTCTTAGTTTCAACACAGCAGTTCCACCTGAGCGCGCGAATGCATAACTCGAAATATTGAATTGTAACGAGAGGAAATAACCGATTCGATATACATGTTGTAGAACAACACCTACCTAATGCTAGACGTTAAAACTTTCATAAGTGGTAATCGAACCAAGTCGTATGTGATTCTGTAACGCCGTTGACCCACTTATCAGGATAAAAGAGATTAAATGTAACTGTACTTATAGTTTAATAAACTATTTTGGTTTCAAAATTAAATGTAATGTAATGCATAATGAAGTACTGTTAATAGTAAATTACTTAAAAGATAGACGATCTGACAAAAAGTTGATTTTAATTTTATCCTGGCTTACATTTTCTGTTTATGCTATAAGCTTCATAGCACATACATACATATTACGCTAACTAAACTATGAATAAGATAAAAATACTGTGAGGTCTAAATACCTTTTGCTTGATACAGAAATCTACTAGTTATATGATTTTTTTATAAAAAAAATATTTAACATAATTTTAATTTCTCATAAAAATAAGACATGTTTTTTAACGTAATTTGTAGAGAAACATAAAATTCATTAGTGTCAGTTGCTCATATAACAATTTTACATTTTCAGACATGGAAGACGAGTGCTATCCAGCCATACCAGCAAGCGCGTGGAGAAGCAGACGGCGGTCAAGCGACTCACCTCTCCCAGAAGTGAAGGCGGAACCTAAATCGGAACCCGAGTCGCCCGCTTCATCGTGTCCCCCTTCACCAACACCTGGCACGCCTGTAACGCACGTCGATTACGTCATAGACCACACGGTGCGTATCTGGAGTTGTAGACCACACGGCTCTCGACATGTAGGTCGGAAATAAAGAAACACTACCTATACGACTCGCGAGTGTGTCACGCGGAAATTGGTCGGTTCAAATGAATTACCTGTTCTACTTTGTACGAGTTACATGTGTTGTGAATTGTAATTACACAAAACTTGTAGTTGTCGGATTTTAAACGATTTTATTTCAGCTTCTCGCTATATCTCGTACATTGCGGGGTACGCGGGTATCGAACCCACAGACTCGCGTTTACAGTCGCACGCTTTAACACCTGGCTTAAACGGCGTAAAATAGATATACGCCGTTAGTGTTTTTAATGCACTAAATGAAACAAACTATGTACATAAAAAAAATCTCTATCAAGATATTTGGATTGATAGTTATAAAAAGATAGCTTGATATAAACATTCAATAGTAAAAAGTCAAAAGATGACTTCACGTTTAATTGATGCGTGAATGGTAATCGTGAGTTCAAATCCAATCTCTATCTCTATCAAAATTCCATGACACGGCATTAAGCAAAAGGTTACTTTAGTTCAACTAGCCAACGCTACTTTTGCGACTTTCTCTGTAATATGTGACCTTAAAAAATATGGACGATTTTTGAGAAGTCGAGATCTGGTGTAATTACACACCACCTATATGTTTATACGGCATGTATGAAAAGGTTACTTTACGGTTTCTCGATAATGTGGTCTGACAGGCGCAAACCGAAATGTTGAGTATAATCGACGAGACCTTTCTGTTTTTCTTGCAAATTCATTTTGTATACTTGCTGTTCTTGATAAATATGCTCACTATACTATATATAATCAGGTATACTTTGAACGTACGCAAAACTATTAAGTTTGACGTAAACAGTATTAAAAGTTTGCGACACCGGGTGCGGCTCTACTTGCAAAGATGCAAATTTTCTTCAGAATTATACAGCAGCTATCGGCATACTAATTGATCGATACAGAGATCAGATACCAGAACACGCAATCTTTACAATCAAATATAGTTATTATTATTATTGTGTAACGTTCTAACATAGCGTAAATATTTCCTACATTATATGATTTATTTATTTTAGTTTTGTTATAGAATCGTTTTTAATAACGCTATGCCGATCACTTTCTTTTTGAACACACCTCGTATATTGAAAGTATTATATTTTAAAAGTTTAACAGCTAAGTTAAATTTGATCTTGTTTAGATAACCTATAGGTTCACTTTAACGTCATTCAGTAAACCTGTAGTATTCATTATAAATATTCGGTATATTTCTCTATACAGACCGGTACAATCCACATGCCTCAGGCCGTCCTGCAGAAGGTGGGAGCGGCGGGCGTGCCACAGCTCCTGCTGAGCGCGGCGCCGCGCATCGCCAACTCACTGAACAACAACAAGCTGTCTATTAAAGTGACGTCATCAGGCACTTCAGGTACTGCCCTGCTGTTACTCGTTGCTTTGAAGCGATAGCGCATATTTATAACTGTGAAGTTTTAATTAACTTCATATTTTATAGTCTGTTCAGCTCCCTCTCGCTTCGACTCGCTTCGATAAATATTGGGTTATTATCCAGACTTATATTAAATATTTATATTGTTAAATATATGTTATGGAGATCGAAAACTTAAAACGTTTGTATTCATATTCAAATAAAATACTTCAAAGGCTATTGACATTAATAAGTAATACCATGATATCAACTCACTCTGAATAATTTACCTTCAACTTTAGGTTACGTTTATGATTTTTTTTTTCGTAGTATTAATTTTTGTTATAAATTGTTTGGGTTTGGGATAAATTTTATGTGAAGTGCAAAATAGCAAATTTTACTTATAACCAAAAAAATATAAAATTTCAATTGGAACTGGAATGGAATTCGCTATGCTTGTCTGATGTCATCTTATTAATAAAGATATTTAATGTACCTTTATTATTTGTACTTAAGAAGTCAATGTAATAATGTTATAACACTCTCAAACTTGATTTCACATATACCAAGGAAGGCAGAGAGAACCTAGTGACAAAACACTTTGTTCTCCCCATTCCTTGCGAATTTTGCACACTACTTGGTATTGGCGGAACTGAAACCGATATTTACAACTATTTCTTCTAAACACAGCAGGGTTCAATCTACCACCTACGCCGCCATCATCGCTGTCTTCGTCGGACAGCGAAGGCGCGCTGTCCCCCGCCCACGAGGCGGGCCCTCCCCCCGCGCCCGCCGCCCCGCCGCGCCGCTCGCACCTGTACGTGTCGCACCACTCGCGACAGCCGATCAACACACCGCTAATTAGCAGTCAGCCGGTTAGTTATTCGTTTGTAGTAATTAAATTATTGAATACTGTCATTTATTTTATGGGTGATCGTCTTTTTTTTTTT
>JBAIZZ010000532.1:10401-25901 GCA_037355905.1 Heliconius aoede | reverse complement strand
AACTGGTGGTAAATTATTTGACGTTCAAAAAATGAAGCATGTAACTTTTTATTTTGAATAAAATTATTTGAATTTGAATTATATACAAATGCTTATATTTCCCCTTGTCCCACTTGTTTTTATAGTTGTCGATTGTTAAAGTTAAAATTGATAAAATTGGACACTTTCTGGGTGTAGAACTCTACATCTAATATAAGTATAAAATTGAAAATCACGACTTGTCGAACATACTGTACTCGCCCTCCGCGCTCACATAGGCACGTACCACACGCAATGCACGGTGCGGCGCAGGTCGAGAAGGTCGCGGGGCTGCAGCCAGCGCCACGGCAGCTCGTCGCAACCTTACGTGATGTACAGGAAAAAGATTGCTGCCGCGAGCCAGAGGATCCCTGAAACGAATAGACATGTGTTAGATCAATTATATCTCAACAATAAATTCAAAATTATTTACGACAGCGGTACCTAACAAAAAAACTTTTAATAAAATTTTAAAATGAACTCATTTCCTCGAGTGGGAATTGAACTCACACCCTGTAAGTCAGATGCTGTCATATTTGGTGTCGACGTATTTGAGCTTTTATTCAATAAACGATATTTTCTATGAAGTGTTCAAATAAAAGCGAACTGAAAACGTTATTCTAAAATGTCGCTTTGAAACATTTATTAATTCTATGCGAACTCGAGCTCGCTGAAGGGCGTCGTGTGAAGGTATAATCTGTGTTTCTATTTATCTTATAATCAAAGTTGTACCTTTGTGGAATTTATATAAAAGCTACTGTGGCGCAGTTCTATATGCGGGGTTGCTAACAATTATTTAAATAATGATATCTCTGTCTGACAGGGGACGATCATGGGATGATGACGTTAAATCAAGATGACCACTATCAATACTATCATCATCAATTCGCTAACAGCCTACAAGGAGTTCCTTGCATCTATTTTAATATAATAATGGAATGCAAATCGCTTTTAGCAACTGCTCTTATAATCTTACTCGTGAACTCGAGCAATTAAGGTTGTGTTTTATGTTCAGATTATGCCTTTTAATTAATTTATAATCTTTCAGTTAAAATGATATTCCATCAGATTTGCTTGAATGATTTGTTTCCATTACCCATCGGAAATGAGTACCTATATTTTAAAAGTTAATAAAATTATTTTGATTTAACTTCACCTATTCCAAAATAATGAATGATATACCTTATATACAATAAAAAATTATCATTTCTACATGACTTGTAGCTTTCGGGAAATTTTTGAACAAACACCGTACTACATATTATATACTTTATACTTGGAAACAGAACATCTTACTCAAGTTATTCGATTCGGCTAATATGACATACAAACATAAAAACAGATCAATCTGATAACCTTGTTTTTGAGGTCAGTTTATTATATGAGCATTAAAGATTAGTGAACTCTGTTATATGTATAATACGTACAAATTCTTGTTGACATAATAGACGTATTATAAACATTTATTTTATTATAACTGAAAATAAACTATTTATTAAATATAAATATTTTATATTATTAAAAATAAGTAAAGAATAGAGACAGACCGAGAGACTGACAGACTGACACCAGAGTCTTAGTAAAAATATAATTATTGCATATAATGTGGTTCCATTTTCCCTTTTGGGTACGGAACCCTAAAATCCACATAATGAGGCTTGTTTGTTGTGTTTCGTATATGTAAGCTTACAAGATATTATGTAGTAAATAGTTCCTTATGTCTTATTTTAAGTTTTATATATAAATACGAGTATATCAGATAAGCGGCGCATGTTTTGTGATTACTCTCTGTTTGACTTCACTTAGGATTCAATGATATAAGTTTGTTTTCCTATTCTTCAGTGTTTTCAGGAAAAAATTGTATTAAATTAAAAATACGAAAGATGCGTAAATACAGAGTAAATGGCTGAATTTCGTTTAAAATTCTCAAAGATAACTTACGAGTGTTAAAAACAATACTATTGTTTATTTTTCTTTAATATTTTCTTCCATAAAATATTGAAATGAGTAAATATCCTTTTCTCTGAACTAAATATTTAGATTTCGCTTACAAATAACAATGAGTTCAAATTTACAGTGAAATACCTCATTTAAATCAAAATTAATAAATCTATGCTTATTATAAAACCGTAACCGTAACTGGTCTGTACTTCGAAGATATTTTAAACAAATGTTATTTTTGATGTTGGCAACATTCCGTTAACATATAGAGTTTATTTTATTAAAATCGGTTCATAAATAACAAAACAGTGTGTAAAACTGAGTTTTTTGAAATGCATATAATTATTTACACACTTTGACAGAATTGACACATTCTACTAGTACAGTGATAGAGAAGCCTCGAACTTGATTGTACGATTATAATAACGATAGGGTTCTCCAATGTAAATTGACACTCTCTCCACCAGCCTCCAAAATGCTTGAAGTTTCTCAATGATAGATGGAGATTTGTTAAACAATATATAATCTATATTTTAACCCGGAACGCGTTGCGGACGTGAGATAACCAAACATCTTTCTATTAAATATGAATAACAAATCAATTACCACAACACTTAAATTATGATTCCGAACCCTTAAAGACTCTCTTTTTGGTCCGTCACGTCACTCGTATTCGTAAGTCAAGACCTGAAATGAAACCTATTATATTGTACTTCCCGCAGATCTACACTTACTAAACATATGACTTATGAAAGAAATCCGAGAAGTAAACTTTAATTAATTATTTATTCGTTCATTTCATACTAAATAAGTGCAGGTGTATGACCGCAATTTATCTTTGTTAACTTTATTGCGCTTTAACGCTGCAACATCAAAACGTCAGTCACTTCATAAGCACAATCCTAGGGAACGGAGTGTCTTAACACGAGGCTCTGTCTGCATACCCTGCTGTGTGCGTGATACATACATAACAATCCTGAAATTTGTGCAGAACTCTCTATGAGCGAGCCCGACTGGCGCTTGATTGGTTTTTTTTATATAATTTAATAAATTTCAAGCGGGCGTTGCCGAGCGGGGACCGCTAGTAATATACATAATAGTATTCTGTAGAGTAAATCAGTAAATAATTAAACCTAAAAGAAAAATATTGATATATATTCTAATTGTATGAATTTTAGTTTTAGTATTGCTTTAGAGTACGTAATTTAAAAAAAAATACAAACAATTTCATTTATAATGGAAATTTTAACGACTCTTGTGGGGTTTAATAATATCCGCTTCCCTGTATTTACGAACACAAACGACTTTACAATAGACTATATGAAGTAACATGTATATGTCCGACTTCGTTAAGGCTCAGTAGGTCGGCACGAGCCCGAATTTAGGCGATGATAGTTCATTTTAATATTGCGAGGGGGATTTCTTTTTGAGCTTACCGATGTCATAAGCAACTATATAACAAAGTGTTCAAAGGCAAAGAATCTACTGTTAAGTTACTCCTTTATCCACTTGCTTATTTAATATATTTAATCTATATATATATATATATATAAATATTAATTGTTACATATATATATATATATATATATATATATAATATATAATATTGTATAACAATTTAAGTGATATCATTGAAAGTGATAAAAGAATGTATACATTCTAATTCAAACTAACGTTTAGTAAAAAGTAAAAAAGTATAATAAAAATAGTTTTACTCTACATATAGAAATATATTTACTTGGTGTTACCGTACAATCTCTCAGTTTACATTAGCTTCGGTGAGTAGTAATATATAGGTGTGTATATATGTCTGTGTGCTGGATGGTAACGAAATGCGCTTACCGAAGCTGTTCCCGAGTTGTGACCAACTTTATAATTAGCTTTAGGCAGGTATAACGAAATGTACGGCTTTAGTTTCTACCTCACCGCACCCTGACTCCTCTTACCTTAATGAAATACCCTCTGACAATAAATTGCAGAGTTGTCATTATAAATAGTGCAGCAGTCCCTTTCTTTTTTATGGCTTTTACTTAAAATATCAAACAAATGATAAAACGTTTATTTTCGGCTCAGCTTTGCGAAGCGAGGTTTGATCAATTTTCACAAGTCAATTAATTAATAAGCCGAACACAACTAAACATTACTCACGAAGAAGACTCCAAATCGTGGTTGCTTGTGCGCTGCGCGGTGTGCGGTGTGCTATATGAGCATAAGCCTCGTTCATTATTATTTTAAGTTGCCTCTCTTCCGACCGACCCTTTATTGACTTATTAAGTAAAGTACTGTAGTTTATAGTAAAAAATACTATCATCAGCTTCACGCTGTATTCAGCACATAGCAGAGTAGGCGGGGTGTCGTGTTAAGACACACTCTGAGTGGCATTACTTAACGCCGCGTTGTGCCTCTATACTATAGCGAAGAAATGGAAATATAAACGTAAAAAAGTATTTCACTTTCTTCGAATGGACATTGAAGCCACAACAGTCGTGTTACATTCACACTCTTGTGCCGCTACGACAGCCTCGATAAATGATCGACCTCTATAAATACTACTAGAACTAAAGACCTCCACTAATTTTTAATTTTTAATAATTTTTAATTGAAACTATTCAATGATATGACTTAATTATTTTTCATAAAAACCTATAAATGTAGAAAAGAAGACACGCTTGTCTTATGAAAACTGTAGACTTAAAAAAATAGTAGATATTGGAAAACGTACAACAAATTCAATATAAATAATAAATACAATATAGGAGACACATTTTGAGGACACTGCCGCGTCCTCTGGCGCCGGAAGATAATTCTATCGGTTTAATTCTGCCTCAAAGAGTATATTCTTTATTTAGTACTTATAAAATTACTTCTATATATTGTTATTATTTTCCATTGATATTACAAACGAGATCATTTGAATACAAAAAAGTATTTATATAATAATATATACTTTTTTATACTTTTAAAATAATTTCTACACTTAGGAAATCAGAAATATATATAAAATTCAAGTTTATTATTGAAAAAATTGTGCTAATTAAAATTAGCATTTTCTTGGAAACTACGATACATCTGATAGTTTGAGTGACACATAATTGAATAGGAACTCTTTAATTAAATAACTGAAAGAGATCTTACAAAAATTGCGAAGAGAAAAGTTTGAATAAAAAAGCTTGTGTTCATTAGGAAGGCGAATAATTTATGAACACTCACCGTCGAGGAGGAACAGCAGGCGGAAGATGAGGTGACAAATCCTTTTCATCTTAATCATTTAATTTACTCCTTCTAATTAACTTTACAAGTATTTTGTTCTTTAGATACCACTTTTCAATAGTAAGCACAAATAACACAAGCACGAATTTTAATACGATTTCGAGAATGTTTTCTTCAATAGTAAAACTACGCAAGCGTCACGTCGTCGTCACGGTCGGACGGGCACGTCGCAGCTCTTAGCAAGTCCGAGCGCAGCGCGGGCTCGCGTAGCACTGGCGGCGCGCGGAGTCGCTACGACGGGCCTCATGTGCGCCGTGAGTGCGCTGCTCTAGTTGCGCTCTACATGCTAAATTAATACTACATTGTTCTATAAAAACACTATTTACTAGTTATTTTGTTGCCTGAAAAGTTAAAAAAACTTCATTTTTTTTTCTTATTTACACTTCAATATGAAAAAGTGACTTTTATATATTCATTTGTTAGTCGTTGCGCAGGGGCACAAGCGTCACAGTCAGCGCAACGACAGAGGGTTCGATTACAACTCGTTCTTATAAAATATTTATTATTTTAATTTTGTCGCTATGGTAACCAGGCAAAGGCCACTCGGCACAGTATACCTCGAGAATTTGGCTGAAAGTAGGCAACGTAATTGTCTTAACTGCAACGAAGTATATAATATTTTTTTGCATATCAAGAGCCTCTGTTATCGTCGCATCCCCGTCGGTGAACGACTCAGTACCACACACAGGGTATGTGATGGTACTGTGAGGTACTGTGAGGTACCAGCGCTGAGCTCTCAACAACACTCGGCGACAGTAACAACGTCCGTCAGAGAGAGGAGACGTTTAACAAGACTATTGTCACGGGCCAAGGACACTTAATAGTGACGTACGTACTATAAATTCAGTGGGCTTTTCATCAATCGGGACTGGATACATAGATGGCGGCGGACAATGAGGCCTCGTCGAGTGCTCTCTCGCCCTGTGGACAAGCCACTTGGTGATAGTGGAACTATATCATATAACGTTTTTTTTTTGTTGTTTTAATTTAACAGTTAACAACACATGTTAAGACATAACATAATATTTTTTGAAAGAAGCACGGCGTTGAGTTCCACTACTTAAAGCAGAATGCGTTGAGTGGTGGAAATTATGGTTTTTTCGTTTACTCTTCTCGTCTGGGCGTAAATAAAAACGCGTATACACTACTTGTTATCTCCACTTGTGCACGGGAGCGAAGTTGCAGTTGGAAGTTAGTATAACATAAATCACACCTAAATCAAAGTACCAGCGATGTAATACGAATTGTGACATTTTATTGACCACCTTTATCACGTTCAGAGGCGTTGCGGCGTTATCAAACGCTCCGTCATATATAATTTTGTTCAATAGAGAGTTCAATGTTCAATAAAATAATAAATAAAACGATATTATAATGTAATAATAATGTAAAATTAGAAAAAAAAAAAGAAAATTCATTTTGTTTGATGATACAATTTAATTTCGTTGCAGCCTCACGGTTTATCCTGGCATAGCGGGATATGCAGACTGAAACTAGCGATAGAATTATGAAAAATATATAATCTGACGAATTATACAAACCGAAGTAAACAAAAAGGATCTATAAATTTGGATGATCGATAGATTATAATTTAACAAAATACTCAAAATATTTTTTTTGTAGTTATTTCTCATAAATACAAGTATTCTACTTCAAACATATACTCTTTTATTAAGAGCTAGTTATTTATATTTATAAATTTTATGTCTTACTTCGACTACTGTCTACTTTCGTTTTTAGAACAAATACACGTGTCCTCTTTATCTGAAACAGAAACTAAAAAATAATTTCATCCGAATGACCGGTTCGCGTGCATCGCTGGCCGCAGTCGCGCGCTTTCTATTGTATTCTAATACCAATGAAATGCTTCACGTGTTTTGTTTGAACAATTTATCAACTATTGTCATTTAAAACAGACACTATAATAGTGCACTCTCATTTAGGGGGAAAGAATAATTTTCATTTCTTGCTCTGGTACAAATACAAAGCGCTGTATCGAGTTTCGACATTCAAGATGCAATATAACGAAGATTGGGGAGGTAGGAAAGGGTCTTTGATATATTATGAACAGCATGATATATGAAAATAATTCATAGCCCCGAGTGGTATGTGATAATGATAAAGAGCCGACAGCCACTGCGCTTATAGTCAGATGCTGTCACATTGCGCCACGGCCTAATAGTGGAGGACATGGGAGGAAGTAACACAAAAGTGTTCGAAAACTTTAAGGCTTTTACTTATTTTATACGACTACTAGTTTCATACATTTTTGGCTCGGCGTAAATTGTAAAAGCGGACGAGATTAAGTGAGTCAAAAGGCTTAAACTAACACAGACTGAAAAAGATCTTTTGAAAGTGTTTTTTTTTTATTTATTTGCGATATTTTTTAACACTATGAAGTATTTAATCGTGTTATTTTGCTTTTTAGTTCAAATGTTATTTTATTGTACATAACAGATTCAGATCCAGAACCAAGGACCGTTTCAGTCTCTCTCAGATTACAATAGTGAAGTACTATTAATAAAGTTATAAATACACACAAAATAGTAGCTGAATTTAAATCTATATTTATTATATATATTAAGACGATGTAATCAATGTCTTTAGATATTTTCATAAGCTAAGAAACTTTATGTTTATCGTGCATAGCCGTGAGATTTCAGTGTCAAGATACTCCTGTTTTTATTTTCCACTCCTGGTTTTTTAGCTATTGCGTGTTGATTGGGGGAGCTCAACGCTGCTAGGTATTTTCCCATGAAGACCTTGGTGAAAAGTTTATACGTTCATATTATTAATTTCCCATAAAGAAATTGTAAAAAATTTCATTGTTCAAAACCCTTTGAAAAACACAAATTCTTCCACGATTTTTGCACAGCTTCGTTGTTCAAAGGTTGCTATTTATTAGAATACCTGAACATGAAGGGTGGAAACAACTTTTAAGAAGAAAAGAATATTATAAAGAAATCAAGCAATTATTTTATGCATCAACTATTATTTTTTATATTTAAATACATGAGATATAAGAACTGTTCTCACAATTTCTCTCTACGTCTTACTCTGCCTATAATATTCATTTTATTGGAATTTATTTTTATTTAAGGCCCATCATGGCGCAAGGGCACAAATATGTGACTGTTAACAAAACGGATTGTGGGTTCGATTCCGATAACCATGCCACTCCTCATTCAATGCCTCTAGAATTCAGTGGAAAGTGGGTAACGGACCGTCCGTTACCCGTCTTCATGACAATGAAGTGCGATAATTTTAGGTTTCCAGATCGAAGATTTAAATTAATTCAAAATGTCTATTTTTAAAACATTACAGAATATTTTTTAATTGTAGCTTAAAAGGTAAAGACGAGCGACATACAGCCGTTAATTATGTATGTAAATAGAATATTCACCCTGATTCATGTTCCAGAGGTGTATAGACTATAGAGGACGATACAATAATGAATCGCGCAAGTCACGCTTCTAATGTGTTAAACGAATTATTTGTATAAATATCTTTTATTTTTAGGGTAGGCAGAGAGAGAACCAAATTATGTAGGCATTGCGTGTTGCGTGGTGGAATTCAACGCTTTGCCTCTAAACCAAATCCAAGTAATTAAAATATTTAATTTCCTCGAGTGTGAATCGAACCTAAAACCTGTAGCATTCACAGTCCTATAAAGACTTGACCGCAAGTCTCCAATATAAAGAATGCATCATTCGCTTTTAAGATATACGACAAAATAATTTCCTTTTCTTTAAAATCCTTCAATATTTAACGTTAAAGACTTTAACATGCAACATGTTAATATTTCCACGTTCAGTGACGCCGATGTGCCAATTTGCTTACTTTCAATAGCGATCGACGAGTTTCCTTATTGAAGTGATAATATACATTCTTTGTGGTATCGTTTGCGCTTCGACTTGCCTTTGAACACGACCTCCTTATTTATTTATGTTTTGCAAAATATTTTATAACAACTTGTTAATGATTTAAATTATCATTTAAAAGTTATCATTAATAGATAGATAGACCTACATATACGAAACTTTTTTTTAGTTTTACCTTTTTTGCTTAATTTAACACATTGTGTGCTTAATCTTGGAACTCAACTCCTCAGGTTTCGTCAGAAAAGCATTATTAGCTGGATTATTATCCATGAAAATTTTTTTTTAATTCGTCATGTGAATTAATAAGTGAAAGTAAAATTCAACTTCTAAACTGCCAATGCAATGGAAGTCATTTATTTAATTGAAAAAATATTTATCCCATATTGATGTAACCTTGCCCCTTGAGCTTGTCACTTGAGGTTCAAAACTCGGCGGAGTCGTAAAATAAGCTTATAATAAAACGATACAACGTCGTACATCCCTTAGTTAAGGTTCTACGACATCGTATAAAAATGGAATATGTATGTTGATAGCTGATGTATTACCGGATAGATATCGCTATATTCTGCATTCAGAAGGATAGCCCGAGGGAACTTAGTGTTAAGATAGTCAATTCTCCACTTTTCTGATACAATAATATCTAAACTTAAAAACTAGCAAGTAGATTATTTTTCGTACGTATTAAAAATACTAAAGAAAATATTAGACTATTTTTAATTACTCTATAACCAAAATGTGTGTTAATAAGTGCATATATAATATTTAATTAAATGTCTATTTCTATAAGTATTCTTTTGTGTTGCTATAAGATTCCATGGTGGTTGCGCGATCGATCCGCATTCGTGGCAATAAATTACTTAAAATCTTTTTAAGTCTAGGAAGGCGAAGAGCGGCGTTGACTTTCTAAGCTCAACACCCAATATCTTGAGAACATATACATACATAGCAGAGAACAGAGTATGTGGAAACTAGTTCCGCACGCAGTATAAAACTAGATGTTTAAAATAAAAGAATATCTTATATTAATAATTTCATTAGTGACACAAGTCAGCGTGCATATTCAGCGCTATTCGTCTAAAATATATTAAAGGTTTTATCGTTATTTGTACTTTGATTGAATATTTTTTATTTCATATTTTTTATTTTTAAAGGGAACGCAGATAACACCTGGTGTCAACGTTGTTTGTTTTGATGTAGACCGAAATTGAAAATATTTCTTATGCTATTATATTGGCTTTATTATAATAATTGAGGCCGTCGTGGCGCAGCGGCACAAGGATGTGACTGTAACGCGACGGTTGTGGTTCCGATAACCACTTGAGGAAATTAAATATTTATTTACCTTTATATATTCGCTCTGGTGTGGAGGCAAAGACCGGCGTTGAATTCCACCACTCAATACGCAATGGCTCCAAAATTCGGCGCAAAGTGGGGAACGGAGTGTCTTAACACTAGGTTCTCTCTGCCTAGCCTGCTATGTGCGGGAAAGAGCGTGGAGGTGAGTTTTTTTTCATTTAAAATGCAATTATATACTATACTTGTTTGCTCCTACAAATTGGTTTGCGTGTGGAAATTGAATTTTGAGAACCGCTCTTTTTCATACTTTTTTACAGTCCCTGACCTACTTTCAAGCCAAATTTTAACTTTCTAAGTCCAATTATTTCGAACGTTTTGTGTCAATCACTCAGCAACGAAGGTGTTTTTATTATTCTGTGGATTATACTAATAATATATATTAAAGTACAGTAAGTAGAGTAAGTAGAAAATAATGT
This sequence comes from Heliconius aoede, assembly GCA_037355905.1. Lineage (NCBI taxonomy): Eukaryota > Metazoa > Arthropoda > Insecta > Lepidoptera > Nymphalidae > Heliconius > Heliconius aoede. The sequence goes on along the minus strand of JBAIZZ010000532.1, from coordinate 15,019 downwards.
TACTGTCAGACAAATTCATTACTTTTCTGTTGAAAAAAATAATATTATAAACAGTATCATGATTACTGTTCGCCACTGGCATTTTGTCATATGTAACTATATTTATTAAACCAACTTTTGTAACAAGAGAAAAAAGAATTATTTTTATTAAAATTTGGCAGCTCAAGATCACGCTACTTAGTTAATGTCGTAGAAAATATAATGATTCACGCCTTTTCTTGCCTTCACGCTTTTTCTCGTCGTAGTCATGTTATAAAAAACTAATGTTAATCTAGCAATAAATAAAATGATTCTGAACTAAATCACCAATACCAACCAAAAATTAATACCAATAAAATATATTTTATTAAGAATAGTATGATACTAGTGGTAGAAGTGACAAAATGGATCCATTGGTAATATGTACATACTCGTAAGTATATAAGAGCGCGCTCTTGACCCGTCCGCGTCGTCGTGTCGGGTCGAGACAGCGTCGACGATACTTGCGCATATTACAATACACTCTTGTGACATTAAATCTTGTACACATTTTCCTTATCGTTATATCTTGAGAATATTTTCCATAAAGACAACGCTACAAGGAATAAGTATAATCTTTTTGTTCTGTAATATACCTGTTGCATATCTTATTAAAGCGATACTTCTTCTGATGGCATAATATAAATTTTTACAAATGTTACATTTTATATGCACACAATCAGTTTTGGGCCCAAATGTGATTAAATGCATGATTTCCATCGAATTTATTTGAATACGGATATATAATGAGTAGTGAGTGAGATTAGTCGATAATTACACACATTGGATGGAATAATGATGAATGCGCGCGAGTTAACTGTACTCGCACATGTTAACGAGGGTTTATGTAAAGCAGTGCTTGTTTTACATCACTATTATATATATTTTATGTCTAAATATTCACTGTTGTATAATAGTTTATCAGCTTTTTATATATAGCAGGTTAGGCAGGCAGAAGAGGCTGGTCGTAGCGCAGAGGCACAAGTGCGTGAATGTAAACGCGATTGGTTGTGGATTCGATCCTCACTCGAAGAAATTAAATATTTATATTTATACATGTATAATATATTTTCATTTCATCACCGCACTTTTACCTCGACACTCGAGGTAAAAGTGCGGCGTTGGCTTCCGCCACTCATTACGCAATCCAGTATTTGGTGGAAATTAATGTTGGTACCACCGGCAAAATAAAAATCATGCATTCCCCTGAGTGAAAATCGAACCTACAACCTCATCTTCAGTCAGAAGCTGAATTATATTGAAACTGACAGTAGTAAGTACATTATTAAATAAATTTCATGAAAAATCATATTTGGTAAAAGTGCGGTGAATTTCATTTTAATATTATGGAAGTATTTAGCTATTTAAGTTAAAAGATTTATTTTCAGTGTTATTTACGGTTAAATTATTATTTGTAGTTCCAATATGTTCGTACTGCTAACGTACTAGCTTTTTATTTAAGTAGGTCACGGGGAAATTAAATTTGGATATTTTGCTGTATGTTGTATATTAGTTATAGTTAAGTTCAATTTTATATTAATATAGCAGAGTAAGCTATATAATTTTCGAGACATTTTAATAGCAATTTCAATTTATATTTAGAAGTCATTGTAGGACAATGGGACAATGTCTTAATGTAACATAAATAAGCGGAGAGTAATAGGAGAGAACTTGGCGTCAAGACACTTTTCGCCCATTTTTTTTGCCTTATAACATTGTCTTACGGTAAAAACGATATAAGAACACAATTATCGAGGTTACAGTTAGACGGCATCGAATTAATTAATTTTCCTAGAACTTTTATATGCTTGAGAAAGTAGACTTGTTTGTCTCTCAGTTCTAGAATGATCTACGTCATTTGTGGCTTTTTTTTGCAAAAAATCTTTTGCATCACTGAGCATAAGAAAGTTAAAATTAATGATGTTTTCTACGTCACTCTAAAATATTAGTTTTTATCCATTAATAGTCAGTTCTATTTAATTATCTAAATTTCCATCTGTCAGCCGGTGCAGCGCTATTAAAATGGAACATGTGTACTGATTACAAATATCTTTATATACAATTATAAGCTATTTTTAGCCATTATTTATTTTTCATATATAAAGTTCGGCTCGCGTAGATTAACGCCGCACTTTGTTCAGGTACGGAGGTAAAACGGTACTGTCTAGATTACAAAATACGAGAAGCAGCTATAGGAGTGTCTTAACAATGAGTTCTTTCTGCCGATCCTTCTATTTGGATAAAAACCAGGAAGATGTTTTTGTAGATTTTATCCTCTGTAAGGGCTTTGAAGCTGTACTAATACTCTTTTATAGAATTAACTTCTATACTATCCTGTAATTAAGATTCGTTTTTCAAATTTTTACGTAATATACAATTAACTTAAGTGCATCGTCTTTACAAAGGAATAAGGAGCTGTTCCAGTTAGATGTAGTTTATATGTAGTTTATACTTGGTGGGTGTCCCAATCCGGATGCGGCTCGCTAACTTGTTAGTTCTGACCGCCGCCGCTACTTTCAATTCAATCGAGTTAAGCTTCCAAATGTTTAATTAATGTGCTTTGGTGGAACTGATATGAAAATTATTATGACTATATGATATGTGATATTCCTGCAGAAACTGTTTTATTTTATTCGTAAAGTGACTTTATGGAGGGAAGAATTGAGTGATTATAAGAGTGTTTTTTTAATTCACTGAAGGAATATTAATTATGGCATTCTTCGCTCTGGTAACGAGGCAAATCGTGGCGTTGAGTGCCGCCACTCAACACGCTGTGCTCAATATTCGGTGGAAAGTGGGAAATAGGAAAATCTTAAAGGGAACGGAGTGTCTTAACACTTGATTCCCAGATTACTTGTCCCTACCCCACTATAAACGGGATAAAGCGTGAAGCTTAAGCGAATAGTCTGTCTTGTAAACTAAAAATAACTGAGTTAAAAACAACAAATATATAATGTTGTAAATCTAGCTTTCTACAATAATCTTATAGAAGGCATCTTTGTCACGACCGCTTTTTAAGATTAATTTTTGAGAAATTTAATTTATCTTTTAAGCTTTTAAATGTTTAAACTGTTGTTTTTCCCACGTTTTAGATAAAGGAACTATTTTCAAAGGACAAGAATCTTAATTCGAGCTTTTTCCTAGTGATAAACTTTGACAAGAAGTGCGACAAAATTATTCACCGAAGTTAAGAGAACTGACAAGGATGAAGGATTTTATACTATACTTAGTACAAGTTAACGATGACAACGGCAAGTTTTACTTTCAATCATACTGAACTTAAGTAGATTTTATTAAAGTATTGATTCGTGTTAATTAGTATAATTTTGTGTATTGTTGGAGTACAATGGACAAATATCGATTTATACGGTTAAATTGAACACAATGGTAACAAAGTGTGAAGCTCAAAAAATGCCTAATATTTTTACATATTTTATGCATATAATTTTTATAGGAAATCTACACTGCAACATTGAGTTGAGAAAACACTTGGAAAGCAAAAAAATCTATACAACGTTTTATAGCCTTAGGTTACTTTTTTACAGTTTTACATAGTTATGGTTACTTTTTTATCTCATTTACGTCGTCTGTACAAAATTACATACCAATTAGATATCTGTTATTTATGTTCTAACTACGCAAGGAATTTTATTGTAGTTTTGACTAAAAGAGATCAAAGATTTCATTGAGACGAAGATTTATATTTGTAACAAATATATTCAATAGGAGTTTTACTTCATCATGAATTCTCTCGAAAATTAGGTGGAGGACGGAGCATTAAGAGTGACTAAGTTACTTTATGTCGTGTTATTATTAAACTTCACAATAATATAGCCTATATATCCACATAGGCTACAGTTTATGCAAAAAAAAGCCGCACCTGGGCTAATATACATATATGTATATAAGTCAAAATAATAAAATATTTATAATACCATTAGCCCCTCTGTCGTGTTCCGTAACTTCCCAAACTTTACGCTTAATGGACTTTATAAAAGTTTATTTATGTTTATAAGCCAAATATATTTTAATATTTTAATTTGAATTAATTAATTAGCAAATTAGACAGATCAGGGATCCCAGGGCTAAGACACTCTGTTTCAAGTTTTAATATTATGACAACGATTTGTCAAACCATTTGTCTTCTTAACAAAGGTAGGAGCTAGAATTAATTCATCCTATCGAGTGGGGGTCGAATCCACAACCTTTACGCTTTTAATCAGATGCTATGTTATTGTTTAATTTAACATAATTTATACAGTTATTATAAAACAGTTAATGTAAAAACTAAATATTTAAAAATACGTCATAGACGAATTTTATCAAATTTACACACTCGCTTACATAGTCTTGCTTTTTCGTATAAAATTTCTACCTACGCATAGATCAGCCCAGTCGCGTCGCAGTGACACGAAGTGTGACTGCAAAAGCTCCTGGTTGTGGGTTCGATCCCCTCTCGAGGAATATTTATTTTAATGTATATTTTCCTTCCCTTATATTTCCCTTTCTTATAGCATATTATATTTTCATAAAAACTAGTATTCATATCTATACAACGTTTCAATTAAAGTGAATTCCTCAGAAGATAAAGCAAAACTTC
>JBAIZZ010000531.1:214-26111 GCA_037355905.1 Heliconius aoede | reverse complement strand
AAGTCAATGTATAATAATATTTTTATACGGAGACGAAACCTAAAATGAAGACACTCCGCTCAGCACTCTACGTCCAATTTTCGAGACGCGTATTGGGTTACGAAAGTCAACGCCGCGCTTTGACTTTTTTCCCTCTAGTGAGAATCGAACCTACGTCACGTTTACAGTAATTATAAAATATTATTTACACCATTAGTCTTTATTAGCATTGCTGTCTCATAAATAATAATTTACTGCGGTAATAGTATATTTTAATTATAATACTAGCGCTAGACCATTAAATTATAACATATTCTGTCTAAATATTTGTAGGTAAAGTGGAAACAGTTCTTATTAAGTGAAGTAATATATCACCCTAATGTAACTACAAACAATCTTTTAATTGAATTGTCCATTGTGAACCTTACACGTGTACGGTACATGTAGACATATTTAAAACAATCAAGGTTTTCTTGTACAAGAAGAAACCAGTTGCCTTTTAATTGAATGTATATATCTAATTAAGACATATGTAGCTATATATAATTGTGAAACAGCTTGAAAAGTGGGCAACGGATTATCTGAACCCTAGGTCTCCTCTGCCTATCCTGATGTGTGCGGGATAGAGCGTGAAACTGATTTTTTTTTTTTTTATTATAGTTTAATTTTAGTTGTTTAATTTCCATACTATAATATTGATAAAATAATTTAATACTTTATTGAATCATAAATACCGTGATCACAAGAGATAACTCTTATTTGTTTCGACGGCTGGTGTAACCAATACGGATAGGCACCATTAGGCCTTTAATTTATTTGCCTCGGCGGACTCGAGCGAATCACCGATACTTAGTAGTAGTTCTAGTGTTTTTTTAATTTACTACACTTACTTGTTTAACTCTCAAAAAAGTCTTAAAATTTATGAGAAATAAATCTTGTAAATATTTTCTATAAAATGTACTTATACATTTATATTCTTTTCAGGTATATTCTTGCCCACCCGGGGTGGTTACTTCATGTCCAGCGAGTCCGGCGTATGGGAGATATGTCGATACGTATTCCACCCCACCGACAATTCGGTTCTGCAACACAACGCGACACATATGGCATCTATGAATCCGTTCGACGCGAGCGGATTGAAAGGAGATTATTTCACAAGTAAGATGCATTTTTCAGATATATTTCATATTCAATTTATAAGTCAAATCTGATTTACGGTGAATCCCGCACATAGCAGGATAGGCAGAGGGAACCTAGAAGTTAAGCCAGTCCGTTCCCCACTTTCAGCAGAATTTTTGAGGCATTGCGTGTGGAGTGGCGGAACTCAATGTATTTGTCTTGACACAAAAGCAAAGAAATGGAAATATACATTTGAAATAAATATTTCATTTCCTCGAGTGTAACCAGTCTCACAACTAGTATAAACGGTTAATACTCGTATCTATTATTACGTAATTATATCAAGTATAGTATTTTTTTTACAAAAGTACTTACAAAGCTTTACATCGACTTAGAAAATATACTAAAAAAAAAGAAAAGAAAAATTTAAAATTTAGTGAAATGAATGTATACTAATTCGCATAAAGATGTTTCATGTGTTTCCAATAATTAAGCGTTAAGAATTTAACACCTACGCAACGTCTCTGTTAGATGGGTTTAATCAACACCACCTACTGCTATGTACAATTTTAGATTCAAATATAGCTGTGGAGAAAAACTAAGTTATATATAAACTAGAAATTTAATTTAATCAGGTTCACGCTGTATCCTGCATTCAGCAGGGGAGCACGGATATTCGAAAGCCGATTGGAAAATTGTTAATATATAGTGTTTCTGAAATGGATATGAATGACACTATATTTTCTGCCAGAATCTTAGAAAATTACCAGTCTCAAGCTATGCAAAATACTAAATAATAATAATCGTATTGGTATAGACTGTATACAACAATATCTTCAAAAAAAAAATCTAGACAATCCAAAGGGCAAATTTTCAGATATTAATAGAATATTTAAAAAAAAATACCGCTTTGAAGTTAGTTGATGTTAATTTGTTTAAATATGAGGATGAATTATATGCGGTACATACCAACGCTGTAAGCAGTTCTGTTAACTGATTAATATACTGAAAAACACAATTTTACAATGTAAGTTTATTTTTCCCGACAGCCTTCTGTTTTCGCTCACTCGTTAACTCCATTAGCCCCCGCTGGTTTGCTTTTTCTAAAGCTATTTCTATTTTCTTGTACCTACCGCGGAAAAAATAGAAATACAAATAAACCACGTCTGTCTTTTAGTGATCGGCGCGAGTCGTAATTTCGCTGTGTGATGACGAGAGCTTCACTGGTTTAGTGCTTATTACGTAATATTCCAAAGTAAAAATCAAATATGTTAGGTAATTCTTTTTTCACATTGAATTTTATGAATTTAATACATGGAAATTTTCTACTATGTTACTTACATTCGCTTAATACAAATAAATATTTATTAAAAAACTTTCGTAAAGCTTAAAAAAATGTTTTTTATTTTAACTCTTAATATGTAATATATAATTTTCACTTTTTTGACCTTTTGTTATATAAACCTATTATATAAACATATTACTGAGATAGTAGTCCAGTAGACACTTTATTCTCTCTATGCACTGGTGGGCTCCATGTGCCCTGTCACTTACTGAAAACGACTGTGCTCAAATTAACTCTAGCCCATCAATGCTACTGATATTCGTTTTATAATTCATAATATAAGAATTTACTTTTTCGCTATTTTTATTTGATTTAGTATAGAAAATAGATAAGTATAAAATAAATAAAAATAATAAATAACATTTGCTTATAATTAATATAAATTATAGTGAGCTTAAAATGCCCAATTCGTTTTTCAACTTCCTCTGACATTAATAGTAGCAGTCTTAAGAAACAGGAATGATAGACAGGAATGATTCTAAACTAATATTTGATAGGCTCTTGAAAAATTTCGATTATGCTATTGAATATTTCCTTTGATTTATGAAAAGTTAAGTAACGAAAGGTAACTTATTTTTATTAAACGGCCATAACGTAATTTTAAAAAATGTAATTATTGAGACATTAATTGTTCGTTCTTTTTAAAATTTCGACTAAGAGTAACGCGATACGATAAATAGCCTATCTTCATGAATTGCAGGAGGAGATCAGACATGCGCAATTAGTCTGACGTTGTATGTTTATCTATTATCATAATACCTAACATTTCTGTTGCTATTTTTACACCTGAGTTAAGCTAAGATAAATTTTGAAGGCACATTAGTATATACAGTATATATGCGTGTAAATATAAGAATTCACATAAACAAAAGCCAATTTACCTGTCAATTACTGTCAGCTACAAACTATAATAAAGTAAAGCAAATACGTATGAATGTAATAAATTAAGATCGCCGGGCCCCCAGACCTACGTCGTAGCAAAGCTGAGATTTTGAGGATTACACATTATCATATTCAAAGGACGTATTTAAATATTTTTCATAAGAATAATATCAAATATGTATATAAATTTATTAAAGTTATATTAGATTAAACGCTTATTCCATACAGGGCAGGCTAAGGAGAAACTAGTGTTAAGACTCTTCGTTCTTCGTTTTGTTTTGCCAGAATATGAAAGTAATTAAGTACCAAATGGAAATCGAACTGACAACCATCGCGCTTATAATAAGACACTGTTACACTGTGCCAAATATAATTTACAATATATATTTAGTGTAATATTTGTACATATCTCAATGATTATCTCATTATCTCAGTCATTCGTCACCGTCTTGGCTATTGCACTTTATAGTATTAGTGAATAGAATTGGCGTTGAATTATTACTTATGTTTGTTGCCAAATATATCAACTGATAACATTATTAAGAACAATTCATTTCAGGGATTACTACTGTTTATGCCAGCATTTTATATACATATATTTATAATACAACACATTTTTTGTAATTTTTTTTGTTGCTGTATCCCGCACACAGCAGGATAGGCGGAGGGAACCTCGGTGTCAAGACACTCCGTTCTTCACTTTCTGCCGAATTTTGGTATTGCGTGTTGAGTGGCAGAACACAACGCCGCGCTTTGCCTCGATACCAGAACGAAGAAAAATGGAAATATAAATCTAAAGAAATATTTCACTTCCTCGAGTGGGAATCGCACCCACAACCGTCGCATTTACGGGCGGCGTCCTTGTGCCACTGCGCCATGACGACCTTTTTTTGTTACCTACACGCTATATCCTTTAGTGATAGTATACACTTTCTTCACCAGTTTCCGGCCACTTTCCAAACTTTTGAGTGCCAGAGTGGAGAAGTGAAAATAACACATTCTCTCACAATCTTTGGAAGTGAATGTATACTATAGTACTTTATAATTTACAACGTAATGATACTATTACGGTGTGATATATAGGATATGGATCCGCGTATCTTAATGAAAAAGTTTTATTAGCTTTAATTTATTGGTATTGGATGGATGGATTGAAGATATATTTAGAAATTACCTTTATTGAGCGTACTAATCAAAACGAAATATTTGGATATTTCTACAGAAAATAGGGAACGGAGAGTTTTAACACTTGGTTCCCTACCTCTCTATTTTTGCCTACCCAGGCAGAAATAGAAAGCTGATATTGTTTCAAAAATTATGTTCAAAATCAATTTAGAACAAATGGATTTTAGTTTATTTTTTCTTCAAATAAAAATGATCTAATAACATATCATTTCAATTTTTTTTGCATAAGAATTCACATAAACCAAAGCCAAAATACCTGTCAGCTACAAATGATAATAATTTAAGAAATACGTATGAATGTAATAGACTGAGATCGACGAGTTAGGGCTCACGTAATATATATATATTGGCCCTGGGTCTTTAATACATATGTGATAAATGTCTGGACTGGATTTTATAATGGAATTATTTCAATATATATAATAAAAATCTCGTCATTCAACTCACAGTGACAATAATTATGTATAATACTATGGCTTTTTGATCTTTATCATAAAATAAATCAAAGAATGTGATAAACACACCAACGACATTAAGAACTTTTATATTTCTTTCATCATAAATTTTCTTGTTTACCACGAGATTGAAGTAAAAATCGTCGTTAATTTTAAGAATTCGTTTATAGATGTTGTCATGTCAATACGAACAGTCCCATAGTTATCTATTTATATTAGTTAGTTATGGACTCGATTCCTACTCAGGGGAATGAAATATTCTGTAATTTCAATTTCTCTCTGATAGAAGTAAAGTGATCTCTGATTTCTTCATCTGATAGGAGTGTCAATACTAGTTATCCTATTATGTACTTCTGCAGAGTAATGATAAAAATTACCGAAATATTTGGATTCGACAGAATTTTTTTTATATGCAGGATATAGCGTGAAGTAAAACCCGATGTAACAACAAGTCTCCCGGCTGTTCGATTTTACATATCAACAATTCGTTGTTTGTATTTAATTGTATTTTCACACTTCGCTTGTATATTGTGAGATAGTTAGATGGAATAATACACAGCGACCATATTTGCAATTATATTATATGTATCTCTATTAATTTATTATGTACCTTTTGTCCCTGTTACTAGTGTAAAAAATATTGATCAAATCACTTTAAATCTATATTTAAGTTCTCCATTTAACCGACAAAAAGTAAATACGCCGTGGTATGCAAAGACTAGTTTGAAAAACAACTGTAACTAGAAGCTACATTCCTATTAAAAAAAAAACGACTTGGTGTCGGCCCACACAATAAGATTTATCGTCACCGATAAAAATACCGCATTTGTGCTATCATGTCGTCGATTCTCACTGTAGAGCTAGGTGCGTTCTGGTTAGAAGCGTAAATAAATAAACAATGGTACACTGTTAACAGTAAAATAAACCAAAATGGATTACGACATATAAATAGTCGTTTGTGATGTCATTGTTGAAGCGTAAAATGTACATTAACTATGAAATCGCGACGTCAGAACCATAGCCAAATGTCGATGTCTGATTTATAGCATTGGAACATGAAATTATTTTAGTTTAACTCCCCGTTAGCCAATTTTCATCCAATTTTTGAGACATTTAGTGTCGCATTGAAGATTTAAAAGCTGCAGCGTATCAGAGCTTACGTTCACAATTAGACGGCTCCACTGCGCTTATATATTATTTTTCATATTTATTTATATCTTTCATATTCATTTCGTATAATAATTATTTATCTTTCTGTTATTTGATGGAAGGAAGTTGCCACATTTCACATAAACTAGTATTTAGCTGATACACGTGAATTTTAAATATTTTGGCATGTGTTCGATTTTTTTTTTTCAACTCTATCGATACTATGAAGTAAATGCCATCTAGCTGGCAGTAAGTAAAGAAAACATATTTTCATGTTAGAAAACGACAAAGCTGAATTATAAAAGTTGTGTTGCGTCCATTTAACCTCTAACAAAGTCATTTAACAACGGTAGTCATTTAAATTGTGAACTGTATTGGTGTTTTTATCTTTACAATTTATCTCTAGCGGAGTGGGCAAAAAGAACGAAGCGCCAAACTCTGCATACTTCTTTCTTCCTCCATTGCCTCCATGCCCTCCGAGTGTCCTAATAGTTCTTACGTCGACTTTCTTCAATATTTTCGAAGGCCAACCGAGATCTCCCTTGAACTGGGAACATGGTATGGAACAGGTGATAACCTGGAAACACTCATTTCTCATTAATACATCCCCGTTCCCCACTCTCCGCCGATTCTGGATTAAGTCAACTTACTTAAAATATATATAAAAAAATCATAACAAGAAAATTGTGTCACTTAATGTCGAATTCGATTATACAACGAGATTTTTTCGTTTTTTTTTTCTTTAAGCTGCAACGTCGCACAAAAGATTTATTGCCCTGTGGCTGCGTGCCATTAAATTATAATGCAAAAAGAATTTAATTTTGGATACATTTCATATGAGACTATAAAATTTTGAGTATTTCCGATTTCATTTAAAAATATGTATGTTTCTTTCTGTCTACATTAGGTTCTGTCTGATTATTCTGTAATATTTGTTTTAAAATAAATTATTAACTTATTTAATATAATTATAAACAAGTGAGATACAAGTTTTATATTGATAATTAACATTGTTGCAGATTGTACAAATTATTTAGCTCAGCCTATAATGAAGAATGGCAAACCCGCTGATCCCGCTTATGATATAGATATAGCAAGTAAGTATGAATTACATAGATATTAACTTGTGGATAAGCTACTATATAAATAAGAAAAAAACATTTGTCCAATACTGATAAGCTCAACGAGGCTTGTGTCTTGTGTCTACTTTGAGTTTGTAATAGTGTAGAAAATACTTTTATAGTAATTTTAATGTAAATATTATTATTTATTTATTGAAAACTAGCTGAGCCCGCTCGCTTTGCTTGCGCGAAGTTTAGTGCAGTCAGCTGTTGGCTTGGCGGGAAAAAATATGTCCCGTCGGACAAAAACGTAAAATAAAAGAAAATGCGTTTTTGGATTCCGAATCTATCTAGCCTTTATAGGCCATCCCGGGAACCCAGGGGTTCCCCGGCTGTTTCGGAGTCTATAGGGAACAGACAAACACACGAACAGACATTTGATTATATATATATATATATATATATATATATATATATATAGTTTAATAAAATGACCTAACTACTTTCCAAATAATTTTTCTAACAAACAATCAATAAAAACATAAATATTTGGCCAACGTTATAAGATACTGATACTTATAATAATGTTATTTTATAGTATGAATCTACCACAGAAGACTCTTAATGAATCATCAATCACTCTCGACTGTCGTTGTGATGTATCACGATTGTTGACGTATAATACATTTTTTTTGCCTTTCATCTTTCAAAACTTATAATAATATAATTTTTTTACATGAACAAATGTCTGTAACTGTGGGTTCGATTCCCATTCGAGCTATTCTAATGTTTTATATTTTCATTTCTTGGGTCTAGTGTCGAGGTAAAAAGTTCCGGGTATAAGCGGATTTAGTAAAAACTACATGAATTTCTAATTTTTTATAATTTCTATCCTATATATGAGTATACTATAACAAACTGTTCCGAAAAGATAATCTTACTAAAAGTTCTCAAGAGACAAAATTGAATTTACCCGTTCACGTTATACCAAACGGTGCGACACTGTGTAGCTTTGAATAAAGCTTATCTAGTTGTAGCCGTTTTGTTCATCAGCATGAAAGCTTCGAATTGAAAGCTCTTTACGGAAACGTTGAGGAGCTAACTCGTATACTAGAGATAACGTCGATTGTTTATACTCTACTACCGATATTATAGGTTTTATCATTCATTTCTATAAACGGATATATCAATATCCGTTTTTTGAATTCTAAAGGCATTACGTGTTGAGCGGCAGTAAGTAGCTCAACTTTGCCTCCGCACCAGACCAATGCAATGAAAATATTTAATATTTAATTGTCTCAAGTGTGAATCGAACCCACAATCTTAAACGCTCACACCCTTTGGCCACGAATGGCTTTAGTGATATATATAATTACATTGATTTTAATATAATTTCAAAATTAAACCTAATATTGTACTTTTTTTCACAGACTACGTACGGACGATGATCTCTTTCGGCATTATCAGTTTGTTCGTCATGGCTATGGGTTGCGGGTTCTCAGTGTACACTTTTCGCAACCCGCGCTACATGTTCAAGCGCCTTGCCGCAGGAATACATTTCATCAGCAGTAATTAATTAATTGTTACTTTAAAATAATATCTTTTAGTTTTACTTTGATTCGAATACTTGACGTAATAAACAATGGCTTCATAAAAACGCAGATAATATTTTGCTTACAGATTATTTATGTTTTGAATGGAGTATAATGTATTGAAAAAAAAAACCGGAAATATGTTTTTTTTTTCTTTCTGTAGCTTTACACTAGAACACAGGGGGAACCTAGTATTGAGACACTCCGTACCCTATTGTCCGGTGATTTCTGGTGTTAGGTGAGGATCGCGTGGTAAGGTAAACATAGTGCTCTGCCTCAACATCAGAGTGGAAAAAGGAAATTATTAAATATTTCATTTCCTCGAATGGGAATCGAACCAACAACCTGTCACACTTACAGTCATACGCTGTGCCGTCACGACTGGCCTGAAATATGTGCTGAAAGGATACTTAGATATTCTAAATAAATTATTGAAAATAGCTCTGAAAAATATTTTGTATTTTTTTCACAATTAATAACATCAATTTAAGCCGTTTTATAGGATCCCGAGTAATAATGTACCGAAATTGTAATACAGGGAGAATATGGGAAAATTACGGATTTACGAGTGAACGGTTATTATAATTTTCGATCGAGAACATCCCCTTAATCGGTTAATATTTTTGTATAATACATTTTTTATTTGATATTAAAATTACATATTGTTGTAGCGGCAGAAAAGGAATAAATATATAATAAATAAATAACAAATATTAAAGGAATATATATAAATCATCTAAATGAGAACGGAGTATCGTAATATTATATAAATACTAGGTTCCCTATGCTTTCCTTGCTATGTGTGGAATACAGGATGGAGACAAAAAAAACATTAGTATACATTTTCAACACAAGCCGAAGCTTTTGATACTTTCAAATGACAGATAATTTCTGGATAGTGAGATACAGCTTAGTTAAGAAGCTTGAATTAAGCAGCATCGAGTATAGACGTCCTCATTTTTATCTCCACAAGTAACTAATAATATCTGTACTTCCAGTAATATTAATATTTAATATTTAAACTATTTTAATTTTATTAATGTTTCAAAAAATATAATATATAAAAATATTTATATATTTTTCAAACAGCTTCCTGCACGATTGTCGTCGTGCAAGTGATGATGTCATCCGTGGATCACATGAAGAAGAATTTAAAGTTTGTGTATCCAGAACATGCCTATCACTAGTAAGTATTGACCACATGAACTAAGTTTCTTTTTAATTTCAACAATGATGTCTTATTAGTGAGGCTAGTAGTGGTATAACAACATCAACGTATAAAGTGGAATACGTGACAGGTTGTGGGTTCAATTCCCACTCGAAAAAATTTAATATTTTATATTTTCCTTTTCTTGCTCTCCTGAATTTAGCGGAAAGTGGAGAATGGTATGGTGAAGTCGTAATGGGAACAGAGTGTATTTAAATTTGATCCCAGCGGGAAACAGCGTGAATCAAAAAACAAGGTTTTTAAAATGTATCGTAACAATTGGTAATTCATTCAATATTAACTTTGGGGAACATCCCATTTTCCCCAGATTCCATTTTCTGAATAGAAAAATTATAGTCTATATAAATAATCTCTTTTTATCCAACCCAATATATATATATATTTATATACATATATATAATATCCAATACGAATTTTACCATAGTTAAACTATTTTAGTATACAATTGGCTGGAACAATCAGCCAGTCAGTCAAAAACGACAGCGCCATATACTAGTACGTAAACGTTCTGTTTATAAATTAAAATCGATACTGGCTGAATTGTTTCATATAACTTATACAACGTTATTTACAATGTGTATACCGTCTACCCTCCGTCATTGGATTGGTTAGAGTTGCTAATTGGATAACTTCATGATTCAGCTTCTTAATTGAAATATTAGAAGTTTATCGAGAATTAATAATAAATCTCATTAGAACAAAGAACGAATAATAAAGCAGATTAGATTAGGAACCTAGTGTTAAGACACTCCGTTCCACAATATCCGCCGAATTCTCCGAGGCATTGCGTGTTGAGTGGTGGAACTCAACGCTGGGCTTTTGCCTTGGTACCAGAGCGATAAAATGAAAATGTGAATAAATAATTAATTCTTTCCGCGAGTGGGGATTGAACCCATAACCGTCGCGTTACTGTCACACTCTTGTGCCCATGCCCCATAGTGACCTCTTATAACATCGAGAGTTTTTTTGTTTTATTAAAGTTAAGATGTTCGTTCAGTTGACATTGACATTTTATTTATGTTTTTACGCTGAAAGTGTCACCATATACTATATACTGAACGTACTCGTAGATTAGTCGTAACCACAAACTTGAACAAGTTGAGTTGTAAAATAGGTATAGGTTTATGAATTATAATTAGCTTCACGTTGTATTCCGCACACAGCAGGGCAGGCCGAGGGAACCTAATGTTAAGACACTCCGTTCACCACTTTCTGCCGATTCCTGGAGGCATTGGATGTTGAGTGGCAGGAAATATAAATGTAAATAAATATTTCACTTCCTCGAGTGGGAATCAAATCCACAATCCTCAGGTTACAGTCACACCCTTGTGCCGCTCTGCCACGACCACCTTTAAGCTTATGGTATAACGTATGAATAATTATAATTTTATACCGACCGAAGCGGGTAAACTGACAAAAAAACCGAGTGGAATATCGAACCCACAGCGTTTACAATCAAACACTCTCAGACTGCACCACGATGGCGAAGGTGGCTTCTAAACCTAATATACATAATTATTTACAGCTACCACATTAGCTTCTTCCTGGCATGGTTCGTGGTGCTGGTGAACTTGTTCGCTGCTGCTTCCTTCTTGTGGTACTCCCGTAAGAGAAAGGGTGATAAAGCGGCCACAGACGAACTAGCAATGGCTGATGAACCAACAATCATCGGCCGATGACGCCTCAAACTTAACTCCAACCAACTATTGTTGTGTGGACACTGCCTCAAGTCTCTTTTGAACAGTGCTCAAATGATAAATAACTGTGAAGGTATAAGATATATAAATGTCTTCCATATACATTATAGAATCAACTATAATTAAAATCGTAACATCGCTAAAGTTAAAATTGTTGTTTTTATTTATGCCATATCCATTATATTTGTGACTGAGTGTTCTCTTAATTACAGATTGAGAACCATTCTCTCGCCAAACAAAAGAACCAGGTCGGAACCTTTCACGGTGTTACGATTTAAATTGCGATATTTCTCTGTCGAATTCACTTTACTGTTTATAATCTTTTTACGCCTTGTTAATCTTATACGCGTCTAATGTATCGTTCTTGGTGTTTCTTGCTTCAAATATATTATGCGTGATGCTGTGACAAATGCTTTTATTCCTTGGACCTATGAGATTAACGACAGCCTCACAATTATTGTAAATCATGTAAATCTGTATGCGATTCAAATAGATTTAGATTTTATCGTAAAAATTTGGACCAGTTGTATTATATTGTATTTGATTAAGTATTATAGTTAATAAGTAAAGACAATTCAATAATATAATAATTAAACTTTGTATTTACGGTATTAAAATATGAAGGAAATATCGCTAGAACCTCCTTTTACAATTCTCAAATAAATGAAAAATAAATTGAAAAATTAAAAGTGAGAATGAAGAGAAGAGATGAGAAAATAAAGTTACTCCATAAACATATCACAAATACTATATTTATGATGGAAAACCATTTAATAACACTTGTAATATTTGAATCGCACACAAATTTTATATTTTAATGAATAAATACTATAAGACTATTGTAAACTATATACTTAAGCACTTTATGCTATACATATTTTATCTTGTTCTAGTCAAACTTCATAATGTTTTTATATATTATATAATAATATATTTCGTAATTATCACAGTGAGGGACCTTATTATTATCAAATCTATTCGAATTATTTTATTAATATTTAATATATTATATTCCTATTAATAAAAGAGGAAATTTTTCCTCCATTTCGCGAAGTAATTGCAAATATTGCTATGTCATTTTAGGAAAGCTGAATTTTTTCATTTAAATTTTGACAAATTTTGACATTTAAAAATAAAACACACGACTTTTCATTTAAATTAATAATAAAAATAAATATTAGTACAGCTAGGATTGTATTAGTTAACCTTAATATATTAAAATATATTTATTTTTTAATATAATATATGTATCTAATGAAAAAAGAATACTCTACACAAAAGACAGCTTGTACTTACAGCGTTAGGTATACCGAATTGGGATGATTACGTAATTCATAATTTTTATAACATGTTACTTACTATATCAGGAAATAATTTTTAAAAATTTAGTAAAATAAGAATAAAAATTCAACGTATCGCTTCGAATTATAGAAAATAAACTATCTTGTATGCAATTGCTTTAGTTAAAGTTGCTTCAATTTTTCCACATGATTTAGATTTAACTATGTACGGATATAAGTTGTGGCCAGAATTTTTACGTTAAGTTTTCTATGTTTAAACTGTTGTTTATTCCAATCTTACTGCGTCGTCTTGCGTGTTGTTGTTATATATGTACATTCAGTTTATTTAAATAAATATATTGATTTGACTATAAATATTTTAAAAGGCTTTTTATTTCTCTCCAAAATGAAATTTCCTAATGTTGATCAACGGACAGACAGACAATAAAATGATCCTATAATTGTATCGTTTTTCCTCTTTAGGTACGGAACCCTAAAAAACTAAAAATTTTTTCTCAAAAACTAACTTCAGTTATATTTTTTTAGAATGTTTACTAACAGTTCAAAACATTTCAGTAAACAATTTAAACAAAACTGACATTTCAGTTATATTTTTTTAGAATGTTTACGTTTTCCGCATGTAAACATTCTAAAAAAAATATAAATGAAAAATAATATGAATTAACTGTCTAAGAAGAAATTCTATAAGCCAAATACAGGGTGTATATTCAAAATTTTCAATTTCCCGATGGTGTCTCAGATACAGTACATATAACGCACTCGTAGGTGAAAATCATTACGTCGAGTTACTGCAGCGCACATTACGGACAACCTCAATTTGTCTTGGCATTAGTGTCGCTGTGAAAATAAACAATGACATACATTCAGAATGTAGACCATCAGCAATTCTTTTATCCTAACCAAATTACTTTATTTACTTCACTCCGAAAAAAAATTTTTTTCGATTAAAAATTTTCTTTTAAATAGAATTATAAGATAAGAAATATAGATATTAGTAATAGGTTCAATGTCATTCTGATTTGTAGAAAGAAAAAATTGTACTCACTTTACGTGGATCTATTTGAAGCTTTGCATTGTCGAGAAATCTGGCAGCGACCCAGTGTCGGTCTGTGACACTGCCAACCTCAACCAAAGGTTAGTGGCCGAAAAAAACTCCGAAGGAAAAGGCAGGCGTGCTAATGAACCATTAAATGAAAAGATTTTTCTACACATTGCAGTGTAGGCAGAGGGAACTTAAGGAACGTTCTCCATAAATATACTTCCTTTCCCCCCTTTCTGCCGAATTCTTGAGGAGTTGCGTGTTGGGTGATGGAACTCATCGCCGCTCTTTATCTACCAGAGCAGAAATTAATTAAGAATTATGTCATATTTACAAAATCTTAGAACTATTTGTTATATTATGTATCATACA
This sequence comes from Heliconius aoede, assembly GCA_037355905.1. Classification (NCBI taxonomy): domain Eukaryota; kingdom Metazoa; phylum Arthropoda; class Insecta; order Lepidoptera; family Nymphalidae; genus Heliconius; species Heliconius aoede. Next base: position 11,707 of record JBAIZZ010000531.1, on the reverse strand, counting down.
ACATTACGTCCATACAAGAGAAATTATAACTGCACTGCTCTCCATCCCAATCAATTAAAAAAGTCATCTACATTATGCTTAAACGAAGTATGACTTGAGGTTGTTAACAATAGTTTTTCTTTATTTATATGCAGATATGGCAAATTGTAGATTTCAGTGGGGGTTCACCAAAGCTCGACTCTTAGTTCGATCTTATTCAATGTAGTGATGGACACCGTCTTAATTCACATCCAGGATCAGTCTCCATGGCTAACCTTGGATGTGACCAGCCATAGAGATGATGTACGCCAACATATGTCGGGATTAATGTCAGGATACGGCAAAATGATCGAGGATATAGCATCGTACTGAGAAATATAAAAAAAATATTTTTATAATAGCCAGAGCAGGCAGAAGGAACCTATTAGTAAGACCTATGACCTAAGATCTTTAACACCTATTAAAAAAAACCCACTTCCCACTTTCCGCTGCGCTGCACAAAACAATAAAAATATATTTTATATTTTCTTGCAACATAACAAAGGCAAGAGAATAAACAATTAAACTTCCTGACTGATGTTAATACATTTAATAATTAATAGAATTGAGGAAGTTCTTCTCATTGTCAAACTTTGCTTTACCCATATCAGAATTAATTATTTAGTACTGTGCTAATCTAAAGCTGTCGTATTAAAGATATGGAGCTTTATATTTATAAAGCTATATTTATTTTGCAGCTTTACGCTGTAACCCGCACACATCAAATAGGCAAAGGGAACCAAGTGCTACGATAGATAGAATACCAAAATAATATAATTTAATCTAACAGAAATATTTTTCTATTAGATTTTAGCTTCACGCTGTATCTCACATGTAGTAGGGTAGGCAGAGAAAGACTAGTGTTAAAATACTATCTGTGGAATTCTGAAAGCATTGCGTATTGAGATGCGGAAATAAGCGCCATGCTCTCCCTCAACGCAGAGCGATGAAATGACAATATAAATATAAATAAATATTTCATTTCCTCGAGTGTTGGAATCGGACCCACACTCTTGACCTGGTATTTGTACTCGTATCTTGATCGCAAAAGTTTTATTTAAAGCCGACTGCAATACTTACTTTGTTTTAATAAAAATGTATTATGTGCACATATTTCATCATAAAGAATCTCATGTGCGCCCGGAATGAAAAAAATGAAAGCTTTGCCAAATTTCATATTTGCACGCACGTAGGTGCGGCCGTGAAAAGGTAACAATTTGGCAAACAATCAGACATCATTCCGCATATATTAATCAGCGAGGGTGAAGTCTTTATTTATGTATTGTATATTGACGAATAGAACAAGAAAATAAATCCTTTAATTTTTGTTTTATTTAAAAAAAGACTATTTAAATAATTGGAGCTCAGTCACGTAGTAGCGGCAAAAAATAAATAACTGTAAGTTACATTTTTAATATTCTGTGTAAATATGAAGAACAAAAATGTTGTACAATAATCGTTATATCAACGTATTTCCTTTTTTTATTTTTTTTAGGGTTCCGTACTTCAAAAGGTAAAATCGGAACCCTTTGTTGTCCGTCTGTTCGTCGGTCAAGACCCATTTATTTCAAAATAGCGTGGAGGCATCAAGACGAAATTTTTAAACAAAACAGCGTCACACGCACACAGCAATCCTGCTGGAGGCAGAGGGAACCTACCTCTTTGCCTCGACACCAGAGCAAAGCAATTAAAATATAATGGTGAATAAATATTTCACTTCCTCGAGTGTGTATCGAACCCCACAATCATCGCGTTACAGTCACACCGTGTGCCGCTGCGCCACGACGGCCTCAAGCTTATGTAAATGGATATATAAAAATATTTTTTATTTTTTAAAAAATAAACTAAGATATCGCCCTGACTTCGCGTTACTTTAAACACGTTTTGTTAATATAATGCACGCGTTTAAAGGTAACCAAAACCAAAATAATATATCATTCAGTTTCTCCGTCTTTAGTCTCTTCTAATATTTATTAACAAAAATTATACCATAATATCGTCTTGATATCCAACTATATAAAGTCTGTTACAGCTAGTATGTTTTAAAAGCTGACAAGTCTGTAAATCAATAACTGTTTACACGTCACCTAGCGACCGTTACAAATCTTGCATGTCTTCTGCTGAACGTAATGGATTAAAATAATTTTCTATGAAACCTTAAACAGATCAATAAGGGAAGGTAATTCAAGTCGAACACGCGATATGGCCGACTCTAAGGTAAGCTTTCCCCCCTTTCTACTTAATTATTGTGACTCGAATGACATGCGACTCGGTTTACTTTATTACTTTAAGTTGTATGCTTCCCTTTGACTACCCAGCGAATAGAAGCCTTCTTGCTTCGTATTCATTTTGTTAGGATTTTTATTTTAGCTGTCTACAATTATATATAATTGGATATTATTTGTAATATTTTATTATTTTACTAGCCGACCTGGGCGGCTTCGTCTGCTTGAACTATACGAATTTTTATTAAATATATTAATAAAATTATTTTCAATTAAGGGGTGAATTCTAAAAACACGTGTTAAATTAAATATTTTTATGAGTCTGTATTTCAAATTTTATAAAAATCAGTGGCATTTTAAAAAAAGTCCAAACAAATTTTCCAAGTTTTACATTTCTATGATGAGCGGTTACGGCTGCACAGCGTGCGTCTTATCTCAGTCAGTGGGAACATCTCCTTTTAAATATCGACAAAGCGATTCGGAAAGCGATTTTGTCGTATCTCAAAAGAGCCTTCTTCGTTCTAGTATTAAAATCGAATTCCGGTGTCGAATATAGATAAGAAAATATCAACGTTAAATAATTTTGTTATTTTTTTTTAATTTAAATTTATAGTCCCCGCATGTAGCAGGATAGGCAGAGGGATCATAGTGTCAAGACACAGCTTCGCAATGGAATGAATGAAACTCCAAAAGTGGTAAAAGTGAGTTATACAAGTGTGTAAATGGGAACGGAATGTCATAACACCAGTTTCTCAGCTACCCTCTCCTTACCCAGCTATGTACGGGATACAGCGTGAAGCTAAAAAAATATTTTTCTCTATCTTTCTTTGGAAATACTTTAGATATATATAATACGATTAGATATATAAAACGATACTGAAGTACAAAATTAAATAAAAGGAAAGTACTCTATTTCACAATTCGGCATTCGGCAAAATTGTGTGAATGTTTGTTACTATCTACTCTATAATTTAATTGTAAAAGTGGAATTTTGCGAAAGTTATTTAATTTAAAATACATTTAATTTTTGTTTATGTGCCATGCTATATTAATTATTTTTTGTAATAATTCAAGCAAACTGAAGAATCTAGAAGTGAAAAAAAGAAAAAGGTTCAAAATCCTGATGGTGACAACACTAGTATTTCAAATGGTTTGTAAATTACATTTTTGCACTCTCTTTTTTACATACGATACCTATATTATGTGTTAAAAATTTATAATACATATGTATTTAGACACGTACAGAAGCAAATATTGCATACTCTGGTCCAATAAGAAAAATTTATTTAAGATAATTATATAAAATACCAACGTAGTTTTTGTATAAAATTTCCCCTGGACGGAATTATAATTACATAACTATCACGAGCAGGACTTAATGATAGTGAGACAGACACGCCTTACTGCAATACGATGATAACAAATGTAGTAGCTTCTGCCTAGTTTCAGTTAATCATAGGCCAGTCGTGGCGCTAGGGCACAAAGTGTGACTGTAAAACCAACTGGTTTGGCTTCGAGGCAAAACGCGGCGTTGAATTCCGCCATTCAACACGCAATGCCTCTACAATTCGTATAAGGGTTTTTATAAATACGGTAACCTAAAATATTTTTCATTAATTATTAAAAAAATACAACTAAAATAACTTTCTTTTACAAAATGACATGACTTTTGACGACACGACCGTATGAAAATATTGACGTAGCGCTATGCGTATATCTACAAATAAGTAAATAAGAGCGCTTTTAAGGGGTACACATTCGATTTCCGATTCTTTCGTGTTTTCATTCGAAATGCTGTTATAAGTTTTTATAATATGTGACGATAAAATTGGATTCATATAGTTTAAGTTCACACTTTCTTCGTGTGACATAGTAATTTCCCAGGTAATTTAATGTCGGTTCCAGAAAGAAGGTTATAATACGAGAGAGAGTATACGTATAAATCCTTTTATCTATTACAATTTTCAAAGTAATATTAACTGAAAAGGCATGGCTGCAGGTTTGATTTTCACTTGAAGGAATCATTTTTTTTTTTATTTCCTCGCTCGAACACGCAATGTCTTAAATATTGGACTGCAACTGTCGAGTGGAGTGTTCTAACACTCTTTTCTCAATCGATTTTCTCTGCCTAACCAACTATATGATGATGGGATAAATCAGGAGGCTAAAGAAGGCAAACTTGATGTCTGTAAGCGTTAAAATAAAGCTGGCTTGTGCTTTTTGAGGATACAATGTTTATAATTTGAACTGATTTATGCAACAACTAACAAAGAACAGGTGTTCATGAATTTTTGCTCGTAACAACGTCGGGAGTGGTTAACATCTATTTGCATTACAAATTAAATTAAATGGCTTAAAAATAGATTAAAGTGCATTCGTTTATATCTAAATTTAACTACATTGCGATGTGGTTAAATATTTGATTATTGTGATAGGTGTTAGTTCAGGCATATTCTTTTTTAATACTTATTAATATATTTCATTGTTATAATAAAAAAAGTGTTCGATATCCGACACAGGAAGTGAGGAGAGCTTAAAAGAAGTCTCTTGTGGCCAAATAGGCAAGGGTGTAGCTACAGGAGCCATTACCATAAATAGAGATGAATATTTGCAAATATACAGAGACATGATGTATGAACATAATCAGTTGCACATAAAAAATAATTTACTTCATCGCCGTCTTGCCGAATATTACAAGTAAGTAATATATCGGTTACCTTTAGCTTTTGCCAGGACAGTCGTGGCGCAGGGGCACAAGTTGTGGGTTCGATTCGCACTCGAGGAAATAAAATGTTCAGAATTTTCATTTCCTTGCTCTCCTATTGGGGCAAAACGTGACGCCAATTCCTCCACTCAACTCGCCAAGCTTTCAAAAATCGGGGGAATGTGTTGAACGGAGTGTCTTAACAATAGGTTAACTCTGTCTACCATGCTTGATGCCCGTCCTTGAAGTATTTTATATTATATAAGGTAGCCGAGTTTCATATATAAAATAATTAGATAAATAAGTTTAATAAAAACCCACCCTTTGGTATAAAATGAGTTTACACAGACGTAATTCCACCGATAACACAATTATTTTTGCTTTGTCTGCAAAAGCGGAACGGGAGCATTTATAGCTGTGCACATATAGCTAGAGTACATATTACAATGCAGGTTCCGCCGAGGCTTTACAAAAGCTATACGACAAAAGAGGAATGAAGTTAGCATGAACATCGTAGTTATTCGTTCCCCGAGTGTATTCTACTGTATACGCTAATCAATTTCAAAGAATCAATTTTAAATTGCATTGTTAAAATCACGCTTCACGCGTTACACCAACTACATCAGGGTAGACAGAGGAAGCTGGGGAGTGTTAAGACACTCCGTTGTGCATTTTCCGCCAAGCTTTTCGGGATATTGCGTGTTGAGTGGCAGAAATCAACGCCGAGCTTTTGCCTTGGTTCCAGTGTGGATCAAACCTACAACCGTCTATTATACCTTGGCTACTGTTATACCTTTTTGTCACTGCGCCCCGACAGCAGCAGATTGTATTTTGCCAATTTTCGTTAACCTTAAGAACAAAAATACGTACATGAATGATATAAATGAATAAATAAATAAGATGAGTTACTTTCTAGATAGAGATAGATCTGAAATATCCAATCTTAAAAATATGAAGTTTTTTCGTATTTATGCAATCCAAGGAAATGAAAATGTTGTGTTCTCTTGCAATTCATGCAGATTAAAATGATGCAAAGAATGCAAGAAATAAAAAATTTAAAAAAATAAGAAATAAAAATTCTATAGCTGTAGCTTTAATCACGTCAAACATTTGGATTATATTCCGGAACATTTCAGTGTAATATCTAAGATTTTAAATCGACAATTTTTTTTACTCTCTCCTGCAATGTGTCCGACAATTATTTATTACAGAAAGAGAAAGCTCGACCACGTTCTGAAAGCCTTAGAAAATGTACCACACTTAGAAGACAAATACCAACAAAAACTATTCACTTATCAAGAACTGAAAGAAAAGGAAGAAGTAGAAATGGCCGATGTAAGCTTAACTTTATTTATCTATACTCTATTATCTGTATTTATCTATTCCCTCTGCATTCCTTGCTGTGTGCGGGATGAATAAAATTAATAAAATTATACTATAGAATGCAAAATATAATTAATGTGGAAACTTGAAGCAAAAAAAGCCAACGGCACGCGGTGTTCCCAGGCGGTCACCCATCCAAGTACTGACCGCGCCCGACGTTGCTTAACTTCGGTGATCGGACGAGAACCGGTGTGTTCAACGTGGTATGGACGTTAGCAAATATTATAATTAAATAGATAATCTAAAGCAAATTTACTAAAAAGAATGTTATACTAAAATGAAGTGTATTTCTTCTTTTTCTTATCAATTATATAAAAATCTATTATATAAAAGGGTAAAAAAATTAAAACAAAAGTTTAACATATAATAATAAAAATACTCTCCGGCGGGGAATCGAACCCCGGTCTCCCGCGTGACAGGCGGGGATACTTACCACTATACTACCGAAGACTGTGACTAAGTTTTCAAATAACTTATTTCATATACACAATAGTATAGTCGACGAAACGTTTTAAAGTTATCTATTCTTTTGATTATATTCCTAGCTCAGGGTGGCCGACAGTCGTTAAACGTGAAGTAAATATTTTAAAACTCTTCAGCTTCATAATATGAAAACTTTTGCTTAGCTTCACCATATAAACTCATCTAACGTCGGATTTTCCTCAGCTATATATTTTTAAATTATAATAGTAAATTGTTTCATGATTTTTTAAAATTTATATTGAAATTTTTTTATTTATTTAAATACTTTATTGATACTATAAACCATACATACCATAAAATTCAAAACTATATTATAAAAGAATATATCTATTTCCCATACATTTAATTTTTTTTTTCTATACATACTTTAATTCCCATATTCACACATCGACATCCAATCTAACCTTCCTTTCAGAGCATCATGGCGCAGCGGCTCAGCGGTTTACGTTGATACAAATCTTGCTGTATGCGACATGCGATGTAACATGTTTATTAATTTTAGCTTCACGCTATATCCCATACGTAGGCAAGTAGGCAGAGGATCTATTATCTGTATAACGCTTCCAGCAGCTACAAGCGTGATACAGGTATTAGAATTCATGTTAGGATTATTAAACGTGCCAATTGTAGCATTGATGAGATGAGCACATTTATCAACATTCAGATGGAGTCAGTTTTGCTGCTCCCGAAATTTTATAGTTTGGTTATCTACTGAAAAAGTTTCACGTTTTTTCTCGCATAGCGAAAAAAAACAGATCATTCCTTTGGTGTGAAGACACTTTGTTCCAAAGTTTTCTTCGAATTTAAAAGACAATGTGTTGAGTGGCGGAATTTAACGTCGCGAGTCGTCTGCCAGAGCGGAGATATGGAATTGAATTAAATATAATCATTCCCCCGGGTTGGGGTTTATACTCACTACAGTCGCGTTTTGCGTGCTGTCAGACGTATTCTGCCACTCAGCACACAACCTCTCAAGAATTCGGGGGAAAGGGGATGGACCCCTCTATTGGACAAAAATGGAACTATCCTAATAAAAAACGGAATTTCTCAACACAATGTTCCCAGATGAGTTGTTATATGCGAGGTACAGCGTGAAACTAAGAAAATGAACAAATTTTAACAATGTTGATGTTTATATTAGGCGATCTATCATTCATATTATTATTTTTATTCTTATTATTATTTATATTAAAGTGTGTGGAAATTAACTAAGTAATCCCTGTACTTAGTGTAAGCTTGTATGAATCACGTAGCCAAGTAAGAGTGTTGACGTAGTGGTCGGAGCGTTTGCACGGCTTCCAAGAGATGCGTATTCAAGTCCCACCTATACCTTTCATATATTATATGCAAAATATACCTTTTATCTACATACATATACAGTATCTATCTATATACAGTAGTTTTCCTATGCCTAAATTACTAATTATAATGCAATAATATAATACCTTTAAGAAACTTTTCATCTTTTTAAATTAATTTAACTATCTTTAACTACAATTACTTTAAAAGGATGAAAATGAAGCTTGGTTTGAAGAAAGCTATTATGAAGTCGATATTCACTGAAAGTTTTAAAAATTTTACCTCTAAGACGATAAATCGAAGTCGAAATGATCCGTAAAATTTTATCAAGTTTAATCCTTAGTATGGTTTTAAGCAAAATTTTTAAAAGAGTGTCTCTACTCTAATTTCTCTTAACTTGCCATGTTTGGTACGTTATATGATAGGTAATTTCTAGGCTTCAATTAATAGGCTTCAACAATTTTTACTTAAAAGCTTAATTTATATAGTTAAATCATATTTATTTAATTTCACGCTATATACTGCACATACATAGGGTAAGAAAAGGGATCTGAAAACCTATTAAGACACTCCGTTCCCATTAAAACACTGCGTACGCATTAGCGAAACTGAACGCAGCGCTTTACCTCGTTTCCAGAGGGTGAAAATGAAAGATCATATTATATACTGTGAACATCTTATTATATCTACATATAGGTCTATCACTAAGTAAGATATTATGTACTTTACCTGTTATCGGCACAATTCTTGGTACAAACGTGTTTCAATTCGATAATCGAACTGTCGACTCCAATTACCGAATTTACTCCGTTACGGCCCACTTATTAACGAGAACGTCGAGCAATATTCAAATTAGTTATCTATTTTAGATAATAGATATATAATTTATATCATTTTATTTTCTGCTTTTCTCGTCTCCTATATCATTTAGGTACAATTTTTTTAGTTGATTAAACATTTCAAATATTCATAATTAGAAAAACAAAATACAGCATGAAGCTGATTTAATTTTTTAATTTTATATATAGGTAACTTTACTACTTAGGGGGTAAGGGGGAGAGTGACAATTACATCTCGGCAGCTCCCTATGTCAACCTCACCTGCTCGCGGTACTCCCTGCTAGATAACGGACGAGGCTCTGGGGACCGATCTGTGGGGGGATATCCACTTAAACCTAACTGGGCAACCTGTTAGAAGAGGATCCAAATAATTCTCAAAGAATTGGTACAGAAGGCAGGGGGAAACCACTGCAACTATTTTCCCAGGAAAGTCATTCATGACCACGATCGCTCTGACAAGAGTGTTACGACCGGGAAGAAGAAGAGCTTTGGTATTGGTAGATCAGGCTTAGGTCGTTCTTCCAGATAAACAAAAATTTAAAAAAATAAATTCAAAAATATCTGATGGTGTGGGGATAAAATCGACGGAGTACGGACGGTTCACAAACTAAAATAAATTTAATTTATCAATATTTCGTGTAATTTAATATTAAAATATCACTAACATTTATTTATTCTTTTGGTAAAGCGTAAACAAGTTCTTAGAAGACATTACAAATAATGTCTAACAAAAAAGTCCGATCTATTTTCATGATAAACAAAGAATAAAAGATTATTAATATAATATTAATAAAATTTATAAGATGCTTATTAACTATTTTTCCTATAATTTTTTAATCCAGAGTAAAAAGTTCTTCTGCATTAAAATATATATTTTTTGTATGAATAAATGCGCAATTGCTTGTAAGTAAGCGGAATCGGACCCTGCTTTTAATATTATTTATTCCAGTAGAAATCGAACCCATGACTTTCATTAGAAATTAAATCTAATACACCATGTAGTTTCCACAAACTTTCCGTTCATTTTAGGGTTCTTCAAAAGTTAAAACGGTACCTTTATAGAATCAATTTATTGTTTGATTCATTACAAGATGCGCGGTCTTCCAAAGTACTGAAAATAAAATAATTGTAATAAATAATTCATTGCCTCGACTGGTTATCGAACCCACAACAATCAACAACTAACCATAATAGAACTATAGCTTATACAATAGCGCATATAAATCTAATCATTGTTTAGAAATCCACATTTCAGAACATATACACAGCAAATTGGACTCAATGTTTCCTTCATAATATATATTGGATTTGTATTGGCATTATATTATGTACGTGGTATACGTCGTCGTAGTTGTTCATTTTATTTGTTTTCTTCTTTTGTCATAATTTTAGAAAAAATTATGTGTCTTTATTTTATTCCATTTTGTCGATCGTTTTTTTATATAATTGGCAAGAATATATAAACCGTATTGACAATTTTGGGTTCGATTCCCACTCGGAAGTTTTCACTTTCAAATAAATTATTGTCACATTCGCTTAATTTAATGCCGTGGTTCAATCTGGACACGGGTTCATTTATAGATTCATAGTCCTAAAAATTTCCCTACCCTATTATTTGGGATAAATTAAAATAAATAAATGTAACAAAAATTAATTTATACATTTTAGTCTCACATCATTTTGAATTGACCATTTCACTATATTATAGCAGTCGACGCAGCCTACATTTTCAGTATAATTCTCAATTGGACAAACAGTTTATTATTTGGTCTATTCAGAATTACTAATAGAGAATCTATCGAGCACGTACAGTCATTAATGGGTAAATCAAACAAGCTATTGCCACATAAATTGAATTCTTTTTAATGTTACCGTATAGTAAAAATACTGCATATTGTAGGTTAGATCGATAGATTATATACTAAAATTCTAATATTGTAGCTCTCAGCATCGATAATGTGGACCGTGAAAATCTCTTTATGATCAATTCCGTCTAACAGTGGAGATTATTGTTTTTTTGTTAGCTTCACGCTGAATCCCGCATACAGCAGGGTAGGCAGAATGAACCTAGTGTTAAGATACTTCGTTCTCATCAAGACACTATCGTTCCCCACTTACGGTAGCGGAACTCAGCGCTTTTTCTTTATGCAAGGTTTAAGATCGCGTTAATAGTCGCACGTTTTTGCCTCTGCGCCAGCACTATACTATTATCAGACAGATAATAAATTATCCACATTATTCGTAGACTACGTATAATTAAATGACATCCAAACTATTCTTTATTCATTGAAACAACCCAAGAATGTATATTCTAGAATCTAAGTATTATTACATTTACATATAACAAATGAATACCTGCTCAAAGAATTATTCTATTTTACCTAGAAGTTTGTCCGCGAATACATCTATCGAGTCTAGTTTGTTCTGAATAAGGCCAATTATATTAGAATTCTATAACTGAATTTAAATCATCAATTTTAAGTCTGAATATTTCAATTTTAATTCTATGATATAAAAGAAATCAAGGTTATTCCGTCAAGTA
>JBAIZZ010000530.1:15202-26299 GCA_037355905.1 Heliconius aoede | reverse complement strand
GTATAATAAAATTGTACTATGTAAGTAGTAAATGTAAGTATAAATGACTAAATTGTAACTAATGGCTGTCTGTAGAAGGAAGTTTTATGAGAAAATCTATTGCTGAGGGGCATTACAGTGTTATTATAGATAGCGTAGATGTCCGATGATCAGGGATAATTACTCTATTTTATTAGGATATATACTTACAGGTCTACGTGGCGCAGTGAGACAGTATTTGATTTTAAACGCAGCGGCTTCGATTCCTAATCACTGCAATAATTGTTATTTTTTTAGATAACGTATAAAAAGTTGACATAAGTGGAATTGAACCCGAATTTCTTGAAACGTATATTCATTTTCCTTTCTTCGCTCTAAAACGAAAACTGCGGCGTTGAACTCAGCCGCTTAGCTCACAATGTCTTAAAAATTAAACGGAGACTAGAAAACGAGAGTGCCTCGATATATTACGTTCCCTCTGATACCTTAGTGTGAAGGAAACACATAAAGCTGTTCAACAAATAATAATTGTTTATAAAAACCCAGAAAAAAAAATCCCGATATAATTTGACCAGATCGCGCAATAGGTGATTTTTAAATCTCATTGTTCCTTGCAAATGACCGTTTGTGGCCCAAAATGGATCGTAAAATGGCTTTTATGGGTGGACAGGTTGGGTGCCGCTGGCTTCATTATTCCACAGTTTTCGAATGAGAAATTAAATTAAACCGAAACGTTGGTAACAAATCCAAAGCGACTGGAAATCTGTCGATGTTATTTCACATTTGATTGGTTCTGGTTTTGATGTATTTCTCTTTCTTTTTGTATAGAGAATCTGTGCAGAAATCGGATATGAATACAAAGAAATGTTATTTAGTGAGTGTGAGTAGATACATAATTTGGTTCACAGTTTCTAACTGTAAGCGCGACGGTTCCGAGTTCGGTTCTCGCCCGTGGGAATAAGTTACTGTATTTTTTTTCGCTCAGGTATAAATACAAGGTGCGGCGTTAAATTCTGCTACGTAACACGTAATGACTCGCAAATTGGACAAACAGTTTCTTGACGCGAATGGAACCCAATAAGCTCACAGCCACACTTTCGTATATAAATAAACTTAAATTACACCCCATAATACAAAATCGCGGAGCAATTACGAAGCAGAAACATTTTGCCTCTTTAAACTGAATTTAATCGTATCTCGAAACGGAACTTGCAAAAAGTTCTCCCACAGAATAATAATAATAAATATTCTTCAAGTTTTCACATTAAAATCTCTTTATTATTCACGAAACGGCGAGTTTGACCGTTTATGCCATTAAGAATGCAGGCCTCGTGTTGTACGCGTGTTTCTATTATATGCATGTTACGTTGAAATATAAACGTGGATCGCGGGTTTAAATTGAGGGGTGGTGACTGAAATACGACGTGCATTCTTGCAATTTTTTTATTAATTTATTTTCTATTTATTTAAGTTTTGGGATATCTTTGTTTGAGAACGCCGAACGGTTGTGGTAATGAATTAGATGTCGTGTTTCTTGCTGGTAACAAGCGTAAGTAGCATAAGACACGGCGTTGACTTTCACTACTCAATAGGCAATGTTACGAAAATAAATTTTAAAATGTGGAACGGCTTAGGTTCGTCCACCATACTTTCACTGTTACCAAGAAACTCTCAATGGTTCACCATAGTACGTAGATTGTGGCAAAATTGGGAGAAAATAATGCTTGCAAGTAAATATTTGATATTAGTGTCCGGTGACAATTTTAAGGCCATTATTTTCATATTGCAGTAGTAGAATCTCAAACTATCCGGCCCTCAGTTATAAGGATTCGCGATCATCCGGACTATCAACCGCGCTTATTTATTTATTTTTCTTTAAATCGTATGTTGGAAAATGTTACTAATTTTTTCAATTTACAATTCAAGATATTACTTTATCTCTTATGTTGAATGGCAGAACTCAACACTACACCTTGTTTGAAAGGGAAAACCAAAAGTAAAACATCAAGGTAAAATTAAATATACATATAAATAATTTATATAATTATGATTTATAATAATCGGCATATTTAAATACTATTTATTTAGGTACTATACGTATTCAATAACAAATATTATCAATGGCTATATCTCACAAATTCGCTAATTTCTCACCAAAATCCTCAAGTAACCAAATCCCATCACCACCAAGAGTAAGGACGGGGATCCGCCAGCAAAATCTAACCAAACTTTGGCAACGAAAAGTTCCGAAGTGGGTAAGGAGAAAACAACAAGAAAAACAGCGTCGCTGAACGCTTGACGTGTTTCCAATACGGAACTCGGTTTAAATAGCCCGAGTCCGGCAAAAACATTCAAGTTTTTAATTTAACTTTAAAGCCAGAGCCAGATCTTCGCTGTTTGTGTATGGAAATCTTTTGAATGGAAAATAATGTGAATTTCGTGGTGCAGTTAAATATTGTGTGCTGTTTTTATTCAAAAAAAGGCTAAAAAATAATGTGTTGAAAACTTACATAATAGTACACAATATAATAAATAAAATAATAGCGGCCAGTCGTGGCGCAATAGCTGAAGCGTGTTGTGCTACTGCGCCACAAGGCGACTGGTTGTGAACTTGATTTCCACTCGAATAAAAGAAATATTTCATGTTTTCATTTTGGTGGCGCGGCGTTGAGTTCCGCCACTAAAACGCCGTGCTTTCTAAATTATGCAAATGGAGTATTTTAATACTAGGCTCTATCTGCCTACTCCACTACATGCGGCATATACAGCGACAAAAAAAAATAGATAAAAATATTTACGATGATAGTACGATGTATTAGTATAGGAAGATGATAGTTCAATCGATTTTAGCATAATACAAAACAGTGATCGTCGTGGCGCAATGGCACAAGGGTGTAACTGTAACGCGACGATTGTGGATTCGATTCGATTCGATAATGAAATATTTATTTACGTTTACATTTGCATTTTCTTCGCTCTGGTGTCGAGGCAAAGCGCGGCGTTGAGTTCTGTCACTCAACACGCAGTGCCTCAAGAATTCGGCAGAAAGTGGAGAACGGAGTGTCTTAACACCGAGGTTCCCTTTGCCTACCCTGCTGTGTGCGGAATACAGCGTGAAGCTGAAAAAAAAAACAAAACAATGATCAATTAAATGAATTGCGTGTCAAAGTGTAATGTTGTCAATGGACAAATTTTCACATATTTACTTGTATTTACCAAGTCAATGCTTACGAAGCAAACATGTATGTAACACTTCTGCTGAAAGTTAATTGATGTTAAATATTAGTTCATTTGTCTCTTCATCTAAAACGAAACAGAAGAAAACAAAGTGACCAAGCTCCATATGACCTCACAGATTGCCTTTTGTATTTATTTGAAGTGGTAATCCGCACCGTCTAATCCACGGCCCCTGTGGGACTACAGAAACACGCCTATCACTATTTATTATTTAAAAAAAAATAGCATATCTAGTTAAACTGAGAGATTGAGATTTTATTTTTTTTTTAATAAAAGAATTTCAATTAAAACTATTTATTACGTCGTTACGTAAGCTAATGGGAATATTTCGTTGGTCTCGTGAGTGGTGAGCCAGAGGAATAATCTCGCTTAGTTTAATACTGCGGGTTTGACTGAGTGCATAACTATCTTTTACTAAACTATAAAACGCATAATCGGATAGTTCGTAAGTTGTCCGCGCTACCTCTATTGTGCTCGACGCGTATTGTTTCAGTTTGAATTTGACTATATGCGAGTACATATAATAGCGGCCTAGTGGGCGTCCAGTAGTTTATTATTTATTACTTATACGAAAGATACGGGTATACCTAATAATATACTAAAAGTGGAAGCAAAATTTATTAATTAAAAAAAAAAAAATTTTGGATCGTTTAAATCGTAATGAATCCCTTGGTTGAAGCCAGCCGTGGCGCAGGAGTACAAAGTGTGGCAAAATGCGGTGTTGTGTTTCGCCACTCTGTCTACTTGCCGTAGTGTTTCCAAGTCGGTACCTTACACTTGGTTACCTTCAATAAGCGCGTCTATCTCCACCTCAAAGAGCTCAAAGATGTTGAGGCACGCTTTACCTCCTTACCAGAGCGATGAAATGAAGTTATATTTTATTTCTGTGTTCCTTAATATCAAAATTAGAATTCGAATTATAAGCCTTCGCTTATATTTTCGACACTTCCAACTGTGTCACCAGTGCCAAATCCCTTGGCAAATGAAATTAGTTTATTATGTTTACGGTTAAGCCAGCGCAATGTGAATTTAATTTAGTCAAAACAAGGGCAAAGTAGCTGAGTCGCGACGTATTTATTTATAAGGGGAAGCCAAAACACAAAAAGATTTAATAAGATTTTGATATACGGTTCTCGTTTGAGATCTTGGCCCAGGAGCACAAGAGTGTGACTGCTACGGTTGTGGGTTCGGTCCCCATTCGTGGGAGTGCATTATTATTTTCATTCATTAACATTTTCATTTGTTTGCTCTGGCACCGAAGCAAAAATATCAACACGCAATGTCTTGAAAAATTCGGCGAAAATTGGGAAACAGAGTGTCTTAACCCTAGGTTCTCTCTGTCTTACTAAGTGCGGGATACAGCTTAAAACTGAAAAAAAAATAGCACGAAGATTGAATAAGATTTTGATATAAGAAAAATATAATTAATATTCGTCGCGTTTTTACAATGTGAAAAAATTATATCGTATTCGAGTGGACGAAATACTTCAAGATTTTGCTAAGTGCTTATAAGTCCTGCGGGTATTCTGTTTCGTTCACTGTATTAAATATTTTGTAAGACATACACTTAATTTGTTTTATTTCTTGTTTAATTTTATTTTCTAATATTTAACATCGTCGTGGTATAGAAATGGCGTGTATCTGAATGCAATAGTAGCGAGTTCAACCTCCACTTGGAGTAATAAATACTTTACAATTAAATTTCTTTGGTCTGGTAACAAAGGTAAGCGTTGAATTCCACCACTCATCCTCAACCAAATAGCGGAGTGGGGCTGAGTATATATGTAAGGTATATTTAAAAAAAATACTAATAAGTAAAGCTTATTACACTGTTTAAATAGAATATTTAGACGATAAACATGTATGGAATTAATATCTATTTAACATCATGCAGGATAGCTGCCAGCTAATGTAATAACTGCAGAATTCAGCAGAACTGGTCTTCCGAACCGGTGGTAGCTTGTTAATATGTTCAATCGACGATTCAAAAGTTTGAGTTTATAATGGATATTGGATTGTCTTAATACTAGGTTTCCAGATTCCATCTGACGTAAAAAAGTAAAAAAAAACATTTTCATGCTTTGAACTCAACATGCAATGTATCGAAAATTAGTCAGAATAAGTGTTAAAAGTGTGTGAACCTAGTGAGGTTCACTGAAAATATAAAGCAACTCTTCACCTCTTAACCTCAACAAATCTTAGTGAACGTATTATATCGAGAATCAAACCAACAACCAGCACTATAAATGAATCTCTAAACTGTTAAAAATATATTAAATAAAATAACAATGGAAACGCTTTCCCCGTGAGTTATTACCAAATGAGTTTTTCACATTTTTATAATGGATCACATACAATCCCCGCGGGATTTCGAGGATCTATTCATTATCTTACTTATAGTATTAAGTTTTTATTATGTGATTTTTGATTTATTACAGTTTTCTGACGCTTAAAAATATTA
Organism: Heliconius aoede; assembly: GCA_037355905.1. Lineage (NCBI taxonomy): Eukaryota > Metazoa > Arthropoda > Insecta > Lepidoptera > Nymphalidae > Heliconius > Heliconius aoede. Next base: position 20,622 of record JBAIZZ010000530.1, on the reverse strand, counting down.
ATCCACACACACAGACACACACACACACATACTAGGTTCCCTCAGTCTATTCTGCTACGTGTGGGCTACAGATCGTATTCGTGACAGAGTTAAACTGAAAAAAATATCTTTTACTAACCAATTTGGCCAGTATTTGTCACTCAAGAAACAATATCTTATCAAAATGTACGAATTTTTTATACAATATATAACAGATGTTCATAAAAATGATATTAATAGGCCATTGGAAATACAAAATTTACAGATTTTTTTCGGCATCACGCTGTATACCGCACATGGTAGGCAGACAGAGGTCACCTATATACCTAGTGAACTAGGCCGAGAACCTAATGCCCCGATACCATTAAGTCACTTCCGTCCCCACTTTCCTTTTTTTTATTAAGTAGCTTGAATAAGCTACTTAATTAAAAAAAATGGGGGAATCCCCACTTGGGAATCGAACCCACAACCGTTGCGTTAGCAAGAATTATAAATATATTTATTACTATATACTCAGACAAAGCACAGTGATGGATTTTTTACTACTCAACCCGCAATATTCGTGAAGAAGATAATAAATAATCCTTTAAAAGTTCACATTTAAAACATGTTTTATCTCACTTAGTAGGGTATGTGAAGGGAACCTAGTCCTAAGACACTACGTTGTCCACTTTGAGAGAGATTGAATTTTACAATTTGTTTAGCGTCTAAAATTAAGTCACTCCATTCCCCATTTTCCGCCGAATTCTGGAGCATTACGCGTCGACACCGGAGCGAAGAATTTAATGAAAATATTAAACATTTCATTTCCTCGAATAGGAATCGAATCCATAAATTATATGTTTACAATCGCTCTTTGTGCTCCTGCGCCACGACAACCCTACACTGACAATCAAACTAATACTATTTAATTTGACATTGACCACGTGAATAATATAACGTATCGCGATACACTATCGCGTGTGGCGTGAGTAGTTTCCGTGACGAGATTTCATTTGGCCCGGGAAGGGTAATTAAGGAGCACTCATTGCATTCGGATTTCCCCTCTGAATAGACTCCAGATGGATTGTGGCACGGAATATGAGAATTTCTTTTTCTGCTGGTTTTGATGATTTGGATGCTAATAAAAAAAATGTTTTTGTGTTTTGTATCTGTAGATGACTTAGTTAAATATATCGTTAATACCCGTATATTATTTTGCTTCTTTAAAAAAAAATCAAGTGTATGTAAGTTTTTGAGTTACGCAGCTAAAAATGTTCCAGCACATTCATCTTTACTAATTTTATATATTGCTTAGTTTATTGAAGTAAGGTTTTTTACAAATTATGTAATTAAAATGAATGAGATACCAGTATTTTGTACATTGGACAGTAAATATTAGGCCATGGTCAAGAGCGTCATTTATTTTTTGGTAACACTGAGTTCTGTGATGAGGCCACTTCAAGTTGAAATTAAGTTGTTGAGGCTAGTTAGTTCTGTAAAATTTCTGTTTATATAATAATTTTTGTATAATATTTTTGTTGAATTAAAATTAATTAAAATTTGTAGTGACCAAATGTGGAACTAAAGACTAAATCAAAATAGAGTAATAATATCCTATGAAAAATATTTTAAGGTAAAATGGCACTGTCAAAAGTTACTAATGTCAAACTCTTCACATGATTAATGTGTGACTAGGCCGATCCGTTACTATCAAAAATATAAGAACAGAATATAAAACACTTAAAAACGCAGTAAATAGGATACAGGGACATACAAAATAGCAAATACCACCTTTTTCCCCTTTTAGGGGTAAACTTTCATAAGGATGAAGATTATTCAAATAGATATTCAAATATTTATACTTTATTTATTGTTTTTGTGGACAATTATTAATTACTGTCTTACATACCAAATCGCAGCTTTCTAGGATTTTAGACTTAATAGTAGATTATATTATATATATAATCTAATATATATATATATATATATATATACAACACACACATATATATATACAATGATTTATTTTTTTTATACTATACACGTGTAGCGTTTGTATCATAATTTATGTATGTATTGTATAAAAGTCTTGAAGGTGAAAAGTGAGAGCTTTCTGTTTACTTTTAATTTTTACATTTATATAGCGTATGTTGTGTTTTTAAATGATACATTTTTTCACGAGTAAGCTTAATTTTGTTATGGCGTTCCGATATACTTAATATTAGATTTTTGTAGTGACACTATGTATGGCGTTAAACACTGACACGTGAAGTTTTAATTTTTCTATAAATACACGCTTTAAGGAACTTCCGTTCCCCACTTTAACCCAATGCTTGTACAGAAAGCCTTAATCCCACTCAAATAGTTTTTTTTTCTATTTTCTCAACTATATTTATATAATTAAAATGTATAATCTACTTTGTCTAAAAATAAACCCATATATATTAACTGCACAGAAAGTTCTTCACAATACTTCACGTACTTCCAAGGTTGGATAAACTTTAACTTACGAAAGGAATGATAGTTCACAAAGAATACCCGCTATTATAAAGGATCCGAGAAACCTGTTCGACCCCATGCAATTTCAAATACAGACGAACGCTTACAAGTTACCTAAGCTGTGGATTGCATAGCCTATATTATCGTGGCAGCTCTATCAAACGGCGTTGAGTTCCACTACCCAAATCATAATATTCCTAAAAATTATATAAAGTATTTGAAAATACACGTTTATTATAAGTAGGTTAAATTCAGTTAGTACATTTAATGACTTACCTACAAAGTTGCAATTCGACCCAATAAAAGCAATTAAATCAATTAAATTTCAGTGAATGAATGAATTTTTGCAGTTGTGGTGGGGCGTGGACACAAGCGCGCGAATGTAAGCGTAGGTGACCTGGTTGTGGATTCGATTCCCTCTCAAAAAAATAAAATAATTTATAATTTAATTTCCACGTCGTGAAAACGAGACAAAGTTGGGAACCTAAGTATTTTAACGGGCAAAGGTATCTAGAAAGGAATTTAAAGCCTAGATTCCCTCTGCCTGCCCTTTTTAACTGCGTAGAGCTAAATAAATATGACAAAGCTGTTCACAAATGTTAGCTGCATCCAATATACAGCAAAATATAAACTGATTTAAGCTACGTACATTTAAGAGTTATGTGTGAAAACTTAAGTTTTATACTTGAAATGATACCAACGTCAGCGTTCATGTGAAAAATTGATGATCTCATATAGAAGTTTGTCCCGTGGGAATAAATAGTAAGAATCGCAACCTTTACCGCTGGTGCTTTTCCATCAAGTAGGGGGTCCCGGGGGAGACTCGCGCGTATGGAAGAAAAGTGTTTAAAGCTATGTTGATAAAAACATACGTGTTTTTAGGTTTTTATTATATGTTTTTGTTGGAGACTTTCTTTGATATTTTTAGTTGTGGGGTACGGAGTATTAACCTTAAAACGCAGGAACCTCTATTTTTTTATTACACTACAATAACATTACTACTCTCTTCATATTTAACCCGACAAATATTTTATTCTACTAGTTAACAATCGTTCAAACTAAAACTTTCGACCGGTGCTGCGCGTGAGATCATTATTAATACAAATTACCGGGCCTAAAGGTTGAAATCAAAATTTCTAATTTTCCGACAACGAACGGAGGGAGGGTTGCTAGAAATCGCATTCATCAAAACTTGAGAATTAGCTCCCTTTCCTAATTAAACCTGTCCTGCTCGGTTGTTAACTTCGACCTCCTGGGCTCTCGGATCTTACATAAATATTGAGCTTAAATATAACTTCTATTATTATTAATGTACCTACTTTATACTTTCCCAATATCCTTTTGTCGTATAGAAATGTTGTGAGGATTTTTATATGTAATTGTTGAAATTTTTTTAAATATAATTGTTAAACTTTTCGATGCGAAAATTTGCATTTTATTTAATTTTTTGTTTTGTTCTACTAATATTCTATTATTTTTATTTTTTTATTTATTTACACATAAGAAGGTATCTACATAATAAATTAAGTAATTCTACGCTACGATACAACAGTAATTAAAAAAAACTATAAACGGTTTTAACAGCTTAAAAAAATTAATTAAACTTTAAGTATGGAGTATGGCATAAACAAAAAGTATGGAGGATTATGATTTGAAATGTACTCAGAGCAATATTTTTTCAGTTTCAAGCACATAGCAGGGTAGGGAGAGGGAATCTGGGAACCTGGCGTTTTTACACTATATGACGCTGAATTCTGGAGGCATAGCGTGATGTAAATAAAAATATGATATATATTTTTAAAATTATATAATTTTTGTCAAAAATCAATTGTAAAATAATGAATTGAACTAAACAATTTTAATATGCATTTCTCAACTGGATTGTCTTCGATGTTCTTAGCGGTCACCAGTCACGTAGGGTCTATTGTTTTAATACGAACTTTAGTGATAGCAAACGGTGCATTCACGTTTAGTTTAGATATAATTTATAATATATATTTTATCCTCTCAAGAAGGATATATAAGAAAAAGGAAACATATAGTTTTATTAGCTTCTAAATAAATATTTTTAAACTATCAAAATACTTTACCAAGATAAATAACAAAGAATTGGAAATCAACATTAATCACCCACAAAAATGTGAGATGAAAACTAAAAAGCTGGAAAAATCTAATAGAAATCTCATCAAGATTTAAGTTTCTACTCAAAGCTCGGTACAATCAAGTTACTGTATATACTACGAGGCGGGTTCTTTAGTTATTCCACATACGATCTTCAAGAGCAAAGTGCTTTCAACTATGTGAATTGTTTCATTACTTTTCATAAGAAATTGACTTTTAAAGGTAATTTAGAAATGGCCCGTCTTATACTCGTAGATAACGTCAATTTAGGATAAAACTTATAACTTATAATATAAGTTTTATCACGCTTATGACGACGTTGAGTATACGCTCTTAGTCTCTTTTATGTATAAAAACTGGTTATTTTGTATAATATAATATTTTTGAAGTTCTTTCTTTGATTTTTGTGATTAAATTTTGAAATAAAAAACTGGTAGTCTCAATTGTATTAGTTAGTCGATAAAAATCAAGCTAATTAAGAATTAATATTATCGATTTTTTTCAGCTTCATTCTGTACACTTCATAGAGTAGGGTAGGCAGAACTCTCTGCCTACCCTACTTTATGAAGTATCCTACCTAAGAGGTTACCCAAGACACTCCTTTCTCCAAATTATGTACAATTTTCGGAATATTGCGTATTTAGCCAGAGCGAGCTACTGAGTGGGATCGAATCCGTAACCGTGTCGCACTGCACGCTGCTGTGGGCTACGACGTAAAACTGGAAATATATATATACATAAAATTGTAAACATACTGCCTGATTAAATTATCGATTTCCATTAATTAACATTTACTCGTAACATTCGCATTACGCAGGTGGAGTTAAGTCAAAAACGTA
>JBAIZZ010000530.1:0-12091 GCA_037355905.1 Heliconius aoede | reverse complement strand
TTAAGACACTTCCGTTCCCTCTCTTTCCGCCAAACTTTGAAGGTATTGTGTGTTGGGTGGCGGATCTCAACGCTGCGTTTTGTCTTTTTAGGAATGAGGAAATTATTATACGTAATAATAATTACAATTTCAACAGCTTTTCGCTTTTTACCACATAGGAAAGTAGGCAGAGCAATATGTTCGTCTTTCATACGACAACTTCTAAAACATTAACTGACTACATGTTACATATTATGAATCTCTTATTTTTAACATCGTCGTAAGAAAAAACAAGGAAATATATGACTACATTCTCTTTTAAACTCTTATTACATAAAGCATACCACTTCCACGTTACCACCAAACTACTGAACTAAAATGGGTTTCCGATACATCGTTATTGCCGTGTTATTCATTGCATTGGCGTAGTTTCATTCATGTACCTAATAATGGGCTATATTTAAAAGATTTATATAACATTCGATAGTGGGTCAAGATACTTACAACGTTGTGAGAGTCCAAATATGTAATAATTCTTATTTTGAGAGGTCTGCCTCGGAAGGGACAGCATATATATTTTTTTAGTTTTACACTGTATCCCACAACACAGAAATGGGAACCAGCTTTCGCCAAATTTAGCAGGCATGGCGTGTTGAGTGGCGGAACTCAACGCCACGCTTTGCTTCGACACCAGAGCGAAGATCATGAATAAAGAGGCCGTCGTGACGCAGTGGCACAAGGTTGTGAATTCGAGGTTTTGGGTTCGATTCCCACTCGAGGTAGTGAAATATTTATTTTATGTTTATATTTTCATTTCCTTCAATGTGGAGTGGAATGCATGGGCACAAGCCCACGTGCCACACCTATGCCATCTTTACTTATATGTAATTTGATGGTTGATTGATTTAATCTAATTTTAGTATAATTTCACCTAGCACTTGCAATGTCTATAAATACTGAAAAAGGGGACAAATTTATCATTATTAAATTCTGTACTAACCTGACCTGATGTAACAAAATGCGTTAAGATAGAACATACAGTATATAATTATTTAGGAGTTAATAACTTTTTTTTAAAAGACCAGATCAGAACCAAGAGGCCAAGGCAGGTCTTGACTGTAAACGCGATGATCGTGGGTTTGATTCTCACTTAGAACTATTACTTTCACCGCTTGTACAATAATAAAATACAAAAATGAATACTAAAATTATCAGTTTTTGCCAGCAGCAAAGAAATAAGATTTGAAATACACATATGTCTCTATATTACCTATATTTCTCTCATCTATATAATATATACAGAAATAATGTATTACATCTAAAATCGATATTATGATTACTCGTTAATGGATATTTATTGACGTCCCAACGCTCTCCCCCGAGGAATTGAGTGATGAATGAATATGAAATGCGGGTATTACAACATTTTGTACTTACATATTTCCTTTAATGTCAATATAGAAGAATCGTTTTATAGAATATAAAGTTGAGATGTCTCCTTGAGTAATTAGTAAATGGATTCTTTGTGTTTTATTGAGACTCACCTGATAGTGTTAAGACATTCTGTTCCGAGTGTACGCCCAGTTCTCGAGACATTGCGTTCAAAACATCAAAAACAACGGAAAGCGTAACGTAATATAGTCACAGCGTTGAGTTCTGCCACTCAACGAGCAATGTCCTCAGAGTTTAACGGAAATCTATTGATAGGGACAGTTCCCCATGCCTTTCTCTGTAGAGAATTATGATTTAGCGTGAAGCTAAAAATGTATCTATTAAAACTATGAAATCTTCTAAACCAAACCTATGATAACCCATCGATTGCTACTTGCGAAAATGATTATTTTTTGCTATTTTCATTTCGATGCTCTTGTAAGATCAAACGTGGCGTTAAGATACACCAATGGAGAAAAGAGTGTCTTGATTTTCTTTTCTATGAGGTAAAAAAAAATCATGATAAATTGATATTACATAGCGATTTGGCTAATGTATATAAAGTAGGAACATAATGTAGCGTGTTAGTTCCACGTCATTTCTTGTACATGAATCAAGAGAAGGCATTCAGGTGGGGAATTTCAGACATTAGCCCGGCTCTAGATGAATTCACTTACGTATCTTGATCGTAAAAACGGTAGTAAACTTTTATAATATCCTATTATATTTCAGACTATAAAGTTTTAGATTATAAAGTTTTTTTTTATATATAAATTATTTTGAGCTTCTGGCTCTGTTAACAAGACAAGGTGCGGCGTTGAATTCTGCCGTCTAAAACGCATTGTCTAAAAAATTAACTTTTGACCTAGAAGAGTATTCATATTTTATAACTAATATTATAACTAACCTTAATTAGCTTGACAATCTCACTTCTCTCCTCACAGTCATAAAATAAATTTAGACAACACGTCTTACGCGGTTTTCTTAATATCGTAAGTGACAGCAATTATCTAATCGGTTTATTAAAAAAAAAGGCGGAGGGAATTTGGCGGAGAGTTAAAGAATGTCTTAATATTCCGTTCCCTCTGCTTACCCTGTCATTTGCAGGATACTGCGTGAAAAAAAAAACAATAACAATTATATGGTACAAACCAGGTCAGATCAGATTTCTATGAATATCAACTAGATGGAGAGTCTTCTAATGTGATGAAATTCGTTTTCGGTTATACATAACACTCACATAATTGAAATTCGACGTGGACTCGGTCCCATATACCATTGTCAAACACTAAATTACATATAAACTGTTGAATAAAGTGATAAACGAAATTAAACTGCGCTATTGTAGTACAAAAATTCAAATTAATGGCCGATAGTGTTGACGTGAGTGTTGCGTTGTGATGGATATAATATACGGTGATATAATATATGGTGATATATGAGATATAATATACTTATTTATAATTTTCTTTTGTTTATTTCAGCTCTACTTTGTACATCGCATTAAATTATTTTTTCAACTTACACTGCACCTACAGTCAAGAGTTGCATAGCGTGTTTTCACCTTTCAGGGTGGAAAAAGAAATTTTATTGCCTTGTGTGGTGTTCGAGCCCACAACCGATGTTTTCAATCAGGCCGGGAATCGCAAGTGCCTTATACGTCGTGATAGCCGACGATGATTAAAGTTAAGAGTTCAACTGAGTTCGTAAAATATTTATATATATATTTTTTGCAAATTAACTTTTTATACATAAAACGTTCTGTACTCGTAATTGTTGAAACTGTACATTCTATACATATTTCTCAAGAACAAGAGTAATTAAACGTTCTGAAAACTGAATGTAGTGTTAGTTATATAAGTCCCTGTTGCAAATTTTGAGAGACTTAAATTTACACTTTCTAATTGCAGTACATTTATATCACTCAGTAACGTAATTTTTTTTGATATAAGTATAGATAAAAAATTGAATAATAACTTATCGAAGGCAAACTTTTTACACTGCAACCAGAAACCGTGACCGTTACGCTCATGTTCACTTCTAACCAACCAATCAGTATCAAGATTCCCAATCGCGCTATCACTGTTTTGTACACATTGTCATATAAAAGAGATTTTATCATATAACACTACGGGGAGTCCGTTGTTACTGAGAAGACCGGCGGTGGCGAGGGCCGGACTCAAGTTCTCGCTTTAAAACCCTGTAATTAATTAATTAATTTAGTTTGTAGAGTGGTTCTCTGTAGTTCAGTGTTCGGAAGGTTTATCAAATGAATATCTGGTTATAAAAACCCTCTTCTTCGTCAAGTAACAAGATTGAATTCCTTTTTTATTTCACAAATCCAGTATAGTGTGTATAAGAAACACAATAGGTTAAGATATTCTTTTTTTATATTTCTACCTCCACTTACCGCTAAATTCTATACGTAATACAAGTGCGTGAAAAGTAACGAAAACCCAAATAATTAAATATCATATATACGATATTTAATTATTTGGATCCACTAAAATAATTATAAAATGTGTTATGGGTTCGATTCCTGCGTGCGTTCGTTCGTTGTGTCAATAAATACAACACACTTCACGTACCTGGAAATGTGCAAAACTTGCGTGAACCCCTTTGCGTGGACCCTCCTAGCCCTCATTAATCCACGCTATTATTCAATTTTACTAAAAAGTTGTCAATGTCACGCTGTTTTCTTATCAGAGCTAGGAAGTAAAAAATTTAATCTTCTCGTGGGAATAGAACCCATAACCATCGAGCTTACAAACAAACTCTGTACCAGTGCGCCACAACTGCCTCAAATCTTCAATAAAATACGCAGGCAGTAAATCTGACGTAACCGTAAACTAACTTTACGATGCGTTTACGTGTACGGAACCCGTAATACACGTGAAATATCAGGGAGGTAATTAAGAAGGCACCCGTATTACTTTTATAGTCGGTTTAGCACAAAAGGATTAGAGTAATGCATCATTAAGATTTGCTCCGCGATAATTCACTTAATGTACATTTTAATACTTTGAGAGCTTTTGGTTTTGTTGTTTGTCTGTCTTGTTCATTGTTTTAGCAAATATAAGCGGCTTTATAGTAAACTGTAATGGTTTGAGTTTTTTGTGCGAAAGTTCTAGGTGTTAAGAGCTTATGTTGGAAAGTGGTTGTTAAATTTTGAAAATACGAGTTTCGATTTAAGATACTAAAGTTATTTATTAAGTTTTTCTCGAATTCTTAGTAAAGATTTTTTTTCGCATCACGCTATAACCTGCATATAACTGGGTAGATAAAGGGGACCTGGGAACCTAGTGGTAAGACCCTCCGGTTCCATTAAGACACTTCATTTCCCCACTTACTGCCAAATTTCCGAGGCATACAGTGTTAAGTAGTGAATCTCAACGCCGCGCTTTGGATTAAAATTTTAAATAATTAAAATAAGAAATATTTCATTCCCTCAATTGGAAATCGAACCCATAAACGTCACGTTTACACCTTTGTACCAGTATGCCACTGCCGTGACGTGTGTCAGAGATAAAAATATATACATATTATATATCAGATACAGAGAATTAAATTGAAATGAATTGAAATTCAGCATATAACAGAGGAAAATAATAAGCTTCTGAAAATCTTGATATATCTTCTGAAAATATTAGTTTAGCCAATTACATGTAAACTGAAACCTTAAATATCTTGTTCTCCCAACTGTATAAATCATTTCATGTTTACTTAGAAATAGAGTCAAAACGAGGCCACTAGTTTACGAGCTATTGTTGTAAAACAAACAGATAGTTAAAGTACTATTGACGATACAAGACATCTGCCAATGTTTTACGTTTCCAAATTTAAAAACGTTCCTATAAAGTGAGTGAAGTCATAAAATTAGTTTTTCTTTGTATTTTGAAACATTTATAGTTTATTTTCGTTCAGTTAACACACTCCCTTATCTTAATGTTTAAGTGATTTTTTAACTGACGAATTAAACAATTGGTTGCCGCGCTACTCCTTTCAGGGATAATCAAACCTACAAACTTCATGTTTAAAGTGACACGCTATGATGCAGTGCCACAATGGCTTCATCCAATATCTCTTACAATTAAAATAAACTTTTATATAATATTTACTTCAGAACTATTCTAAAACTTTCATAAAAAACCTGCCGCTCTTTTTCCGGTAGACTCCCGCGGGATTTCGATGTTCAAAACCGCACTATATGAGAAACTTGCTTTATTGTATGCCAAAATATTCACAAAAACCTTTAGAACTGCGGAAAGAGAGAACATTTGTATAAAACTACCCTCGCTGACCTAGTTTGCTTATAAAAAAATAACTTCCGTCGTAGTATATATGAAAAGTACATTATGACGCATCACAGAGTGCTTGAGGTTGAAAAGTGGTTAAAGCCAGTCGTGGCGCGGCGTATTAGCGTGCAACTTTATAGCTTGCGATTATGCGCAATGGTTGTGGGTTCGATTTCCATCCAATTTATTTCCAGAAAAATCGAATAGAGTGACCTAACATCATAAGAAAAAAAAACCAAAATACTTTTTGTATATATCTCATAACTATATAAATCTTCGATATATCACCGGCGTCTGTTCGTGTAATTAAATTTTTATTACGCCTGAAGCCTGCTCCATTATGTTTGCTTTTTTATGATTATCTATTTAATCGTCAAACTGCGGCCGTAGCAGTTTTATATCGGATCGTTCCAGCGAAATTGTTATTTAAGGAGAGTCGGATGCGAAATTTGTATTGTGATTTCGAAATATTTTTTTCTATTACCCTCCCGTCTTTTTTGTATTATCTGTGATGATGTAGGAATACACATTTTATCTGTGTTTAGCCAAATCGAATAAATAAAAAAAAAATTTTTTTTGCTTTTACCAGTATATGAAAAGGTGGATAGATATAGCGTAGTGTCTAGAAATTTTGAACTGAAAGTGGAACTTTCAGTATTTGAGACACTGCGTCTTTAGTAGCGCCAATCAACGTTTGGGTCAAGGTTCTACGTCTGGCAAGAGCGCATAGATACAAATAATCTGTCATTTTAGTGAGAATCAAAGCTACAACAGTCAGCTTTTATACATATAATATAAAAGCTAATTGTTGGAGGTATATATAGTACACCTTTGTCCGAATGCAAATTGAATCCAAAACCTTTCTTCAAAATTACAATATAACTCGGTAATAGCTTAAAAAAATATGTAGGTATATCACATATCCATAACATATTTCCTTCGATAAAAGCTCACACGAAACAGAAATTTGTTGGAAAAAATGTTAAAACCACCCCCCGACCCGGCGGAGGTACCAATATGTTCTATAGAAAGTCACTTAGGACGATTCGTGACTTACGACTAGTAAATGTATACTTTGAGATACGTTTGTTCCACTTACCGAAATGACCTGGTGGCTTGTGGTGACTTTGGGCCGTTTTTTTAAGGCTTTCCCGATAAATGAAGCTGAAATTTATACTTTTTAGTGATTCAATAACATTTATTTTGCGAATTTTGATTGTGAATTTATTTTGTTTTTTTTTTATAGCTTCAAAATGCCCACGGGTGGATTTAGAATATTGAACTTAAATCCCTTGCATTAATATGAAGAAAATCTGAAGAAAACTACTCAGCTACTGCACTATTTAGTATCAACGTTGATAGTTCTAAGTGGAATTGTTGATAAATTCATTATAAACTTGACATTGAAGACACCTTTGGGTATTTGATCTGCAACTTCTGCAAATCTCAGAGTTTGCAAATCCGAGAGTCTGACATAATTTAATATCTAACGACCATTGATCAAATTGCAGCACAACCTAGAGTATCTTGCAAATAATTTGAGGCACTTGGTTACGTTGAAACAAAAATATTATATAGCTTTATAGTAAGCTAACAGCCCCCGCGCAGCTTCGCCCACTTGAACTATGCTAATATTTATTTAAATCCTAACCTGTTTAAAATTTGTTGAGTTGACTAAAATATTAGTAAATCCCTATTCTGCGGCAATTCATACATAAAAAATACACACATGTTGCTCTACAAAATATTTTAGTGAAAATCATCATAGAAATCGATCCAGCAGTTCGGAGGATTAGACAAACAGAAAAACAGACGGACAGAAAAAAACTCAGCACTGCCATTACAAATGAAGCTCTGGATAGGCACCGGCGCTTACTAGTTCTATGGAAATGTATGGATGGGACGTCCAATTGTATTATTTACTTTTTGTTGATAAATTATTTTATAAAAAAAAAAATTAAATATGTTCTTTTTTATCAGTATGCTATTAATATGCTAAATATTTAGTCAGCAGCTGAGAAAATCTAGTGTCATGACACTCAATTCTTTGCTTGTAATAAATTATTTTTGTAATATAATAATAAAATTTGTAAAAGTGTTTATTCTTACAGTATTATTAAAAATATACATTCTCAAAATATAGGTATGGGGTTATTGTAATAGTAATAATTTTATAAATATTATTTTTTTAGTTTAGTAAGAAAGTGGTACAAAAGATTTCCGTAGATTTATGACAAAATAATAATTATAATTGAAGCCAGTCGTGGCGCAGGGGCACGACTGTGGTTTCTATAATTTATATTTCAATTTCTTCGATCTGTTTGTCGAGGTAAAGCGCGGCGTTGAGTTCTGCCACTCATGCCTCCTGAATTCGTCAGAAAGTGGGGAAATACGTTTTCTCTGCTTACCCTGTCAAAATGTAAATATTTATAATTTTAGTTACAGAATTTATCGCCATACTTTGTCAAACCGGACCGAGGATATGAAAATATTTATCTATTACGAAAAGCACTGCTAATCTATAAATCCCTTCCCATCCCTTGTTTTTCGTGATATTTTAAGATAAATAATAGTAATTCAACTGTAATATACAACACCTGTCCATACAAAACTAACGCTTGGCGACAGTGCCCCAAGAGACAAGAAGTGGATCGTTAAAGTTGGAAATCATCGATATTATTCCCGGCACCTCTGAATGTCTGCTCTGTGCGCTACTTTTACTGGAATTATTAGATTTGATAATTAAATATGCGTAACAGGTTAAGGTCAGATGAGGGCAGTCGTGGCGGCGAGGGACAAAGTGTGAGTGTAAGCACGACAGGTTGTGAGTTCGATTCTCACTCGAGAAAATGAAATATTTATTTCATTTTACTCGCTCTGGTGATGAGGCAAAGTCGGTCTCCAGAATTAGGCGGAAAATGGTCAACGACTTAATACTGTTTATACAGCCCCTTCTTTCACTTTTAAAATTCTTCACTTTTATAATATTCATGTAAAAGTAAATAATAAGTAAAATTTATAGGTGTACATATAGAAACATAAAGAAAAAATATTTAAACATTTTTTCATTCCATACGTATTGTAGAATGTAAAAGGTCTTCGAAACGTGCACACTCAAGACTTTTCTCTCGCTCAAATCGGACTATTCTTTTCAAGCCCAATAAACCTTTTCTTCCTTTTCAAATCTAAATTCTAAATTAATTTTGCTACTGTAACATTTTAGAACTGGAATATTTAGTTTTTTTTTTTGTAATTTATTTTCATGTTAATTTGAATTTTTACGGGTTACTTAAATAACCAATTAATTTCATATTGTTACAAAATACTAGTGATGTGCAAATCTCGAAATCACTCTTTTTTATTTAAACTTATGCCATGTGTGCGGATACAGCGTGAAGCTGATTTTGAAAAGATTCTAAATAAAATTCGAGCCGTGATATATGCAGGAAAAAGTATGAAGTAAGAAAACAAATAATTATTTAAATCTTATCTGCTAGTAATCGGAAATTAAATATTTCGTATTTAATACCACTATGTTCCCAGGTTTCCTGTGCCAACACTGCAGAGTGAAACTCAAAAAAATTTCTTATATAATTACACCCATTTTAGCAGAGAAATCATAGCAGATTTAAAAAAACCTCGAACGTAAACAAGCTATCGAATAGCCACTATAAAGCCACCATTAAAAAACAGCGATTAACCGACTCATTTAAAATGATACAAGGCTCTCGACGCGCTTGCCAAATACCTCTGTTTCCTTCCATGGGGGAGATTATTCTGAAAATATTGTATATAAAGTCACATTTTTTTATCGGGTTATATGGGTACTTTAAATCAAAATAGTCGAGATATAGACCAAAACTTAGAAAATTGGAGTCATTTTTTGTGGACTAAGCATTAGAAAAATCTATTCTCAATAGATTTTAAATTTTAAGCTTTTAGTGATTTCTGAGACCTAGTTGGTAAATCTAATTTATATTTATAATATTTTTCTAAGGTAAAAAGAACCTTATAATAATAAATAAACTCTGATTCTAACTTTCCACTCAACACAGCGCGTTGTCTTAGAAGGGACAAATAATCTATTTTGACTATTTATTTGTTTTTTAATATAAATTTAAATACAAATTTTACAGAATAAACACCCAACGAATAAAACTGAACGTATAAATTACGTGGTTAATTGAGGGTGAAATTATGCTGCAGTTTTGATGACCTGCTGCATTTTTATGTGGCACCTCTTACTGGTCGGAGTTGCGGTTTTATTTCTATTAAATAGTGCCAGAACTTCAGTTGAATGCTTGTATAGCTAGCTTATGCTGTCAATAGTTATGTAGATAAAGAAAATGACTTTTATCAGGAAGTGCGGAAAGCACTTTACACTTTATACTTTTGGCATAAATAGGACATGCCATGTTGAGTGGTGGAACTCAACGATGCACATTGTCTTTCGGAAGCGGGAAAATGAAAAATAATTCATATTTTCCTATGGCGGACAGCTATTCTTTTTTCATATTTGTAATCCGACAAAATTCCCCTGATCCATCTTGTTTCTGGTGATGTTTTTACTTGACAAGAAGTAGTGTGCAACTCAGAAGAGCTGTGAAACGCAACCATTATAGAAAAAATAACTCCCGAAAATAACATCCTCGATCAATATTGAGCAGCGCCATCTATTGTAAGCAATTAGAACTTCTTAGTCAGATCTTAGGTCGATCCGTATTCAGAAACAAGACAATTCAATCGTTAATATAGTAAGTAGTACTCCCGTTTTTGTAATAGAGGGCGCAAAGAGTTTCATAAGCTCAGAATGGACAAAATAA
The DNA here is from genome assembly GCA_037355905.1 of Heliconius aoede. Classification (NCBI taxonomy): domain Eukaryota; kingdom Metazoa; phylum Arthropoda; class Insecta; order Lepidoptera; family Nymphalidae; genus Heliconius; species Heliconius aoede. The sequence goes on along the minus strand of JBAIZZ010000530.1, from coordinate 1,563 downwards.
AAATCAACATCGACAGCCTCAGCGAGAAATGTAATAATTTGGAACTAAAAACGAGCTCGAAGGCTCGCAGGCTTTACACGAAAGTACATACAATTAATAAACAATTGAAATAATCAATAACTTAAAACTATATTAAATATATGAATCTATAATATAATTACTAACAAATGCTAATTAAATCTAACAAAATATCAATGTTTTTTTTATAAATATGAATGTATCACTGTATCTGTATGGAATTAAAATAAAAAAAAATGCCTTTAGAAATCGGCAGAAAGTGGAGAACGGAATGTCTTAACACTAGGTTCAATCTGACTATCCTGATGTGTGCGACATACAGCGTGAAGCTGATTTTAAAATAAAGCTTTTTATTATTATTATAAGCGTACACATATATAACTCACAAATATAACATATTTCTGCGCTACCGAAACGGCTGCCTTCAGAAAGTAATTTTCGATAAAACAATTTGTCGTGCGGCCGTTCCACACATCTGTGACGTGAGTGATTTCCCGCTAACCTACGAGCGGGAACCAGTTACAGTATTTCTGTTTTCTTTTATTAAGGTTAAAAGGCGAAGTTTTTAACTTATTGTTCGAGTCACGTGACTTGTTCGACTCCCGTGACGGGTTTTGTATGAGAGTGTCTGTAGGCTTTCTAAATAATATATATAAGGAATGTGTTTAAAATGGCGTTTTTTTTATTGGATTATGCAACGTTGGGTTCACTTATATTAATAGGCTTTATCGAATTTGATGTTAGATTACTAGTGTTAACTTTAAAAAAATAAAATATATATTTCTAGATGTAATATTTCTCCACTATAAAGTACGATGGTAATAGTTTTAAAACTATAAATAGAAAATTTAAAAATGTTTAACTTTTTAAGTAAATACATAGTCTTCATGTTTATTATTCACTTTATATTTAGTTTCATGCATATATATAATTATATAGTAGGCATCCGTTCTACACTTTCCGTCGAATTCTCGAGACACTGCGGTGGAATTCCACACAGCGCTTTGTTTGGCATAGCGAGATGAACATATTAAATAATTCATTCCCCGAATGGGAATCGAACTCATAACCATTCTTATTACAGTCACACGCTAGTTCCCTGCGCTACGATAGCCTCGAATTACAAAAACTTGGAATTGAAAGAAATAGAAGGAATTGTATAAAAAGAGTGCGTTAATCGGCAAACTTGGGACGAGCGCTTGTCAACGGCTTAAGAGTCGAGAGACTTTTCGAATTTTCACTGAAAAAATCCTATTAATTATTAGTATAAACATACACATCGTTGTGGTGGAAATACCTGTTAATGTTTAATGATTCTTTATAAAGGTTTTTATTTCTTTCAAATTTTGTATTATATAAAAGTCTGTAACTAGTCTCAAATTTAACTTAGCTGGCTTCGCTCACCTATTTATATATCCTCGACGATATATTTCGCGTTTGATAAACGATAAAAGAGTGACACAAGAAATATAAGTGATATCGAAGCCATTTTGACGCAGTGGGACAACGTTTGACAACACGATGGTTGTAGGTTTGATTTTCATT
>JBAIZZ010000529.1:0-26337 GCA_037355905.1 Heliconius aoede | reverse complement strand
AAAAAAAATATGACAATATTCACTCTGCCTATTAGGTAGAAAAATAGAATCAAATCAGCTTCTCGCTGTCCCGCACACAGAAGGGTGTTGAGTAGCGGAATTCGACATCGCGCTTCTGCCTCGATACCCGAGCGACTAAACGGAATTTTAAAGTAAATATTTCGTATCCTCGAGTGGGGATGGAACCCACAACTAGTCGCTTTTACAGTTACTTTTTGTGTCCCTGCGCCATAACTGGTCTCATAAAAATATAATTAAAAAAATCTATTATTTCCAGATGTCACTCTACATAGGTAGTGACTCGGGAGTACTCCGTATATCCAGCGAGAGATGTTCAAGATATAAAACAAAATCAAGTTGTATCAACGCCGTAGACCCACATTGTGGGTGGGACGATGCAAGGGAAGTATGTGTCAAAGCGTCTACGTATATACATGAGCCGTATTTCACTCAAGCCACTGGGAGTTGTCCGTCTATTAGTGCGCCTGGTAAGTTTCGAATTGTTTTTTGGTACCGCATACTACTCTCCCAGAGTAGGCTAAGGGAACTTGGTGTTAGACAATATGTTCTATACACATGTTCTAGAATTGCCTTGTCTCCATACATTGCCCAATTTTTATGACATCTTGAGTCGCCGAATGTTTTAATTATAAATAGTGCTGTGTAAGCCTATAACCATTTCGTCCCATTAACTATGTATTGGCGAAAAATAAACATTATAAAATTACATAAACATAACCAGGGGCACAGTATGACTGTAAACGCGTCTGCTTGTGGGTTCGATCCGCACTCGAAGAAATGAAATATTTATTTAAATTTCTTCGCTCTAGTGTCGCGGCGTTGAATTCCGCCACTCAATACTCAATGTCTCTAGAATTTGGCGGAAAGTGGGGAATGGAATGTCTTATCACTAGGTTCTCTCTGCTTACCCTGCCAGTGTAAAGCTGAAAGAAAATACAAACAAACAATTTTACAAACATAAAATATTTATCATAGCATTTTCCTTACTTTCCTATTTTCTTTCGTCTTTTCCAGTGGATGGCGGTTGGTCATCCTGGTCTGAATGGGAACATTGTGCACAAGACAGCACCCAACACTCAAGCTATGGGGACGATAAACCCGACTTGTGTTGGTGTCGGACACGACGCTGTGATAACCCTAAACCGGCTAATGGTGGACAGAGTTGTATTGGTGAGATTTGAAATTATTAGTTGTATGTAAATAAATAAAAAATTGTTTAGCTTCACTATATCTATCCCGCACATAGCAGGGTGTGGGTGTGGAAGCGAGCGGAAATGGAACCCGTAACTTTGCTTATGAAGGTCTCAAAAAGTATTAATTAATTAAATTATTTTTTTTAATGTATTCTTTACGCCTTATCTTATCTTATTTGTGAGACATCTGTTAATTTGGATGGAAAAATAAAAAAATGTCTACCTTAAAACATAATTAATAAATAGTACCTTTTTAATGTGACAAAAATACCGACAAATTTATAATGTGATACATATAACAAAACATTTCTTAACGTAATATAAATTTTTGATTCACTAAAACACCAATAATACTAAAAACATATCCTCAATTCTCTCCAGGCGCAAGCATATCAGTAACCAATTGCACAGTCCATGGGGGCTGGTCGGCGTGGTCACCCTGGTCTGAGTGTTCAGCTTCTTGCGGCATTGCTGTCAAGTCCAGCAGACGGTCTTGCACCTCCCCTGAGCCCAAGTTTGGGGGTAGAGTGTGTGTTGGACTTGATGTTCAGGATATGTACTGCACCCAGCTACCTCCTTGTCCAGGTGTGTTTATCTGTAATTAATAGTAAAAAATGAGTTCAAGGACGCATGTCTTAGTGATTACCATCCGTTTTGATTAGGCTTCAAATATCAGTAACAAGTTATATATTCTACGGGATTTGGTCAACATGGTCACACTATTTTTCCCAGATAAATTTTCCAAATTGTTTAATCTACTGAGGTTCATCTACCATGCCCACATCATTTTATTTCTTATTTTTCAAGATTTTTACTATAACCACCTAATTAACCTAATTCAAACATTAACGCATAATAAAATATTCAATCCAGACCCAGCTTTAGCCCCAATTGACGGTGCCTGGTCATCATGGGGTCCATGGTCTCCATGCACTGGTACCGGCTGCGGTCCAGGGTCTGGGACTAGAGAAAGGAAACGAAACTGTGACAACCCATCACCTATACATGGTGGTGCTGAATGCGAAGGCCAAAAAACTGAGAAACAAACATGTGATTTACGCCCTTGTGAACTGAGAAAAGCTACTGCTTGGACGCCGTGGGTGCAAATACCGAGTAAGTTATTCTTTTTAATTGAATAATTTAATTAGTCAAACTTTTTTATGGTTATTGTACAGAGTGATCAATTAGTCGTGTCTTCCTGAAGTTAGCTGTAGATGGCTGTATAGATTTAGATCTTAGAATTTCTTTTTTAATGATTTTCTTTTAACAGCAACAATTATGAAACTCTAGCTCTAGAGCAGCCACGGCCTGTCGATCGTATTGTACCTGAGGATTACATATTTTGTTTTGACATCTGTTTTGATGCTCACTCTCAGCTATATACAAATATTGTGGTTAAAGTGATTATTTAAATTTTCGTGTGATGTTGATCATTATATGGCTGTTTTTTTGAAATATTGATAAAATTAAAATTATACGAAATTAAACGTAAGAAAACATAATGAATTGTTTTAGGTAATGCATCTGATGGAAGTTACAGTGAGAAGAGATTTAAATTTTTATGCAAAGCGCCAACTCCAGAACAAATTAGAGTAAGTATGGCATTATTTTGTACAGCCATTAAGATATCATAATAAAAAACAGAAAATATATATTATGTATACAGTAGGCGAATAAATATTTTTTGTGTTATTTTTATTCAATAATGTTAATTTATTGAATTAATTTGTCACTGTTTCATGTAAAGAATGAAATAATTTTTATAATCCTAGTAATTAGGAATTACATAAACAGTATAAATTTTAAAATTATAAAAAACCACATAAATAAGAGCTCATTTAGCTCAAGCTTAAAAAAAAACTTTATTTTGTATTTTTTTAAAATCAAAATCAGATAACTTTATTTTTGATCGTTAAAGTTAATATCTGAAATTTGAAGAGAACCATAGGCGTAGAAATTGAAGGGGCTGGGGTGAGTGGTCCGTGCCCAAACCAGAATTATTAACAACAAAATATTAAGCTGCAAAAATTAGGAAAAAAAAACTATCTATAGACACGTCGCTAAACCTAATAAATAAAATATATAGTTAACCTTATTACAAACCAACAGCTATCTCTCGCACGAGAAGAGGAACGCTACTGCAATGCCAGAGGTATCTGTAGTAACACGCCCCCTGATACATCGTGGGGGGCCTGGGGTGCGTGGGGGGCGTGCTCGGCCCCCTGCGGCGGGGGCCAGCAGGCGCGCACACGTCGCTGCCACCAGGCTCCCTGCGAGGGCCCTTCGGACATGTTGCGTGCTTGTAATGTCCAAGCTTGTGTGGGTTAGTGATTTTTTTTATATTTACGTTGTAACGTTCCTGCGTATAGTGATGGCGTTAAATGGTTAGGGGCACAAGGGAACCTAGTATGAAGTCACTTTGTTCACCACTTTTCTCTGCTATTAAGCATTACAAAATAGAATTCCGTAAATGTAACCCATTCTCTGAAGGGGAAATTGAACCCATCACCGTCGCGTTTACATTAGGCCTGTATCACTGAACCACGACTGCTTCGATACTCTAATTGCCTATATAAAAAAAATTGGAGGAGACTTAAGGGTCTTGCTCGGTCCTTGCCTTCTAGAAAAAAATCAGAATTTTTTTATTGCAATTGACTATAAGTCCATATTAACAATTAATTAACTATATCTTACTGTCTATCTTTGACATTACTTGGAGATCGAGTTTTATTTTTATTTTCAGTATTTCGAATGTTCTTACATTGCGATTGCAACAGTATTTCTTACTTAATTAACAATATTAAAAATAAAATTACAATGAATCTCCCATTGAAAATATTTCTTTTTTATGAGAGTAACCAAAACCCACTTTGCTATAGGTGAATGGTCATGTTGGAGCGAATGGAGTGAATGCAGCGGAGATTGTGACACGACCGGGCACCGAACCCGCACTCGTACTTGTTTGTCACCAGAAGGTTGTGCGGACGCGGGCGCTGCGTTAGAGAGAAGAATTTGTGTTAATAATTGTGCAGGTTAGTTTCTATTTAAATGTTTAGCTGGTATGCGATGAATATAGTGTAACAACACTCCATTCTCAGGTTTCAAACAAATGCAGTATTTGAAAACAAAATAAAATTCCTTCATAAAATAAAATTCCTTCCTAAAAATCCTTGCTTAGATAAAAATCTAAGCAAAGATATTCGAAATATGATTCGAGAATCAAATCAATTTTTTTATCTTTCTTGATAGAAACAGAGATAGGTTGGGGAGCGTGGGGCTCGTGGGGTGCGTGCACGGGCGGTGAGCGCGTGAGGCGGCGCGCGTGCGAGGCGGGCGCGTGCGTGGGCGCGCAGCTGCAGGTCGCCAACTGCGACGACGGCGATATGGATAATGGTAGGGGATATTTTGTGTGTGTTTTTATGGAGTTTTTTTGCTTGCTTTATTATTTAGTTGTAATAGGAAAGGTAGAATTTAATTGAGTTTTAATGTTTATTATTTTAAATGTAATTCATCTAGCACTAACAGTGCACAGTTGTGTCTGTGTGTGCGCGCGTGTTGTGTGTGACATCACATATGATTTTCTATGCAGTATGTTACAGTTAAATCTTATTTGACGAACACAATCTTCACAGTTGAGCTTGACGGCAGTCGGTGCGCATAAAGGTTGTGAGTTCGATTTCATTTCTTCGCTTTGGTATCGAGGCAAAGCGCGGCGTTGAACTCCGAAACTGAATATGTGAATGAATTCGGCACAAAGTGGGAATCGGAAGTGTTCCCTCTGACTACTGTGCTATAAAAAAACTATATATCATTTAAGTATTTAAAATAAGTATATAACTTGACGTTTCTTTAAAAGCATTTTTCATATATGTTTTGTTTTTATAGAATTGTATGCCATGCCGGCATATAGTCAGAATGTGGAAATGGCGTCTTTCGTGACTATGCCGAGGGAATCTTTAGGCGTTGGCGGCATTGTTGGCTGTGTGGTCGCAGCTTTTGTTATGGGTACGTATTATATGTAAATATATTATTTTGATGCGATGATTGTATGTTTGATCCATTTTTCTTAATTGCATTTCATGTGGTAATTTCTTTCAACTTTTTGAAGAATTCCGCGTTAATATTTATTTTTTGTAGACTGCCATCTACACTCATGTTACGTATTTACATGTTACGGTACGAGATATTTTCTACGTACGCCAGAAGGTGGCATTGACTTTGATAAATATAAAATTTATTATGCATAAATTAAATTCAATTTACAATAATTAGTAATATTCCTTCATATATATTGAACTAAACGTTTGCCCCGCATTATTAAAAAAATAAATAAGTAAAATAAAATAAATAAGTAAGTTAAATAAGTTAAAAAAGTTACTTTTTCATAATAATTTCCTGAAAGTTCTGAAACACGCTATTGAAATATTTAACCATTTCAGTATATAAGAAAAGTAATTTGTTATTCTAGTGTGTTTGTTCATAAGAGTTAACTCTACTTTGTAAGGAGCAGACGCATGAAAATGGTGAAGATTCTTCCGAAGTCTTTACCACGGTTTTTTCTAAATATTATTTTATTTTTAAGATGTTTATTATTAATATTTTATAATCTATTATTTATATTTTAATTTCAGCACCATTGTGTATTGGACGGCGGAACCCAAAGCCATGTTCTTATTAAATAAATAAAAAACTAATTAACACATTTTTTGTAATATTTAACAGGATGTCTGGTATGTCTGGCCGGAGTGATATTCTGCCAACGTCGCGGATCTTTGCCTTGGAGCAAAACGCCGCGAGTCCCCTCAAGTCCTCACTATATAACCAAACAGAACAGTTATGTCACTGTTCCTCTAAAGGAAGTTGTAAGTTCTTTATTTTATAAAAATTTTAAATTATGATTAACAAAATATTTTTACTCTTAAAATTATAAAAAAATCACAAACATTTACTGACTAGCGTTTTTGTAGACGAAAATTTTGCATTCAACTTTTTGACAGAATTTTTCTTATACATTTTTTGTTTAATATATATATATATATATATATATATATATATATTGAACAACAAATGTATAAGTACGTGTATATATGTATGAAAATCAACGTACAGTACGGTCAACAGTTCGTGGCAGCCCTGAAGTTAACTGTAGAGCAAGTGCAATGTCGATTTTACAGTTTCTGTCACTTTAGATTATTTAATACCAAAAAACTTAACTTTAGAACGGTAATTTTTTTATTTATATATTACAATTTGAAGATTATTTTTGTACCATTCATTTTTATAAAATTAAGAAATGGATATTTCTTTTATATGTTATAAACACACATTATTTCTTTCAAAACATTAAGCCAGCTTAAATTGCGCAGAAAAATTAGAATTCTTATACAAGTTTCGTTTCACACTATTTACTTCTTTAAATCTATTTGGAGTCGAACAAATATAATTTCTCAAGTTTGTTATATCAATACGTTTAAGGACAAAGTTTCCGAGCGTGTCCAGTGAATGGTCGAACTTGGATAATTTATGTTTTTACTGTTATTAGATATTTAATGACCGTCTACTGTGCATTGTTTCAGGTCACAGATTCAAAATAAATCTCTTTCTATCTAATAAATAATAAAATAAATATCTATCTAAATTACCAAAAGATATTATGAAATAAAACGACATTGTCTAAAAGTGGAATGCAAAATATTATTATACTTAAAAATTTTATAACTTCCTCTGTTATTATATATTTTGTTTATTTACTTCTAACCATTCAACTATTTGTAGCTTTCCTCTAATCTGACTTATATTGAAACACGAACACTAAAATAATTATTTTTTACAGCCGCGTAAAGCGAAACGTCAGCCATCGTTTTCCGGTATCGGCAATACAAGCGGTATTCTTCTCTCGAAAAGCAATAATATAGCCAACGCGAATCACAACAACACTATGACGACGCCCAAATTGTATCCAAAGGCCATTGCCAATGAATACGACTCCATGGGCACACTGCGGAGACATTCAAATCAGCCCAATAATAAAACCAATATTGACATAGAGGAGGATAAATTTTATTGAAAACTTGGATTTGATTGAAAATTCTTTAACCAGATTATTAGCGCATTAGCGTTTTGAACATTTTCCTATAGTCCATTGTCACGCATGAGCTCTACTCGAGTCAATAACACTAAAATATACGCATATATAATAAATAATCCGGTTAAAGAGTTTCTTTCAAACGTTTTTGGCGGAATTCCAGTTCGGAAAACCATTGGAATGATAAGTGAGATATATTTCTACATATTTTATGAGAAATCAAAGGTTATATACAAACTTTTTCATATACAAAAGATGAAAAAATTTAACACCTACAGTGTTTTTTCAGCTTCAGCTTTGTTAAAAACACAAAAATGTTATAAATTGAAGTTTTAACCTTTTGAAATATTTTTCTATGTGAGATTAGCGGTGTTTGTGTTGATGATAATTCTATGATCCTCCTATGATCGTTAATATGGACAATATCCTGAAAAGAACCATTCTAAGTCTTGTTCTTGCAAAGGTATTTCTAGAGACTAGCCTTTGCAAGGCAATCTAATTTTATCGTAATAAGATCTTTGCTATATAAATTACACTGAGATAAAACTTACAGAGTTCTTTATGTTTAATAGTTCTTTTTTGTCTTTATGTTTAACTTAAACAGATTTTTATATTGTAAAAAGTCCAAATGCAATATATATATTTTTTTCATTTAAATACTATCTCAAAACGTGCTCGTGTGCTAACAACGATTTGTTATGTTTATCTTTATTTAGATTTATCCGAATAGAATTTATACGAAAAGTTATTTCAGATTGCATTAACTGGAATCCCCTTGGATTTTATAGAAATATATCTGTTTCTCGGTAATGTAATACATCATGTGGAGTGAAGGGTGTTTAGAATATATGGACTGTTGGGAATAATACGTTATGTGACGATTGTATATATATTCAAGAGTTTCCAACGTTTCTTATTAACTTTTTGTCTATATTCTCCTATAATAAAGCAAGAAAGTATATTTAGTAGAAAAAAAAACTCGATCTGTTTTACATTTTAATGTTTCTAATCAATAAGATACTAAAAGAAAATCACAAAGATATATTTATTAAAAAAACATTTTACAAGAATATTTATAATAATAATACGTTACGTCATAATTACTTTCCGAGGTCTAACTTTACAGCTATTCTGAACAAAAACTGTATTGATTATTTTTATCCCGCTTTTGCTAATACTAGACGCTAACAAGATTAAACGATACTACGTCAAATATCGCAGGTTAAATATAAAATTTACGTTAGAGGGAGTTTGTAGAAGCACCCTCTATATCTATCAGCTTCAATATGTTGATGAAAACCCACTTTTGACCTTTTAAATGACGTATTACACGTATCTATAGCCTGCCATTTTTAGATTACGAAGGATTTATTTATACCATTACGATACGGTCAGGCTTTTGTGGAGTTCTTTAACCAATTTGTGAGAGATATCTATTTATATTACTTTTAAATTAGGATTTCGGATGAAGTAAAGTATTTTTTAAATAATGAAGTAAACAAATTACGAACATGTTATAATTGGTTTATTTATGAATTTACAAATAGGATTAAACCTCAATTTTTTAAAAAATAAAATGGCTCTTTTCTTATATTAATTTAAAAATTCCTGTCCATTCTGTCATTATTTTTTATATTATCGTTGTTACGCAAATCCAAATACTTACATTATTTTAAAATAAATTACTCTGCTTTGAAACTGCCTTAAATTCTACCCAAAATTAAATGATTTTTTTTCAAATATGAGGAAAATTATTATCTAATTTCGATCAATGATAATCTTACTTACTATCTAGTACTTATACAACAATACATAGAAATAGATTGTCTCATTAAGTACCCTTCAGTCTCTTGATGATACTCCAATATTGGGATTCCATGTACGTTTTAATTAGTAGTGTAATACTTGATTGATAGCAAAGAAAGTGAATATGTATTCATTTAATAATAATTATAATAATATTTTATTACTTGAAAGTGTTTAAATATAGCATTTTTAGGAGATATTTAGAATTTTTTAACAATGATTAATGTGCAAGAAATTCATATGAGGGTTACTTTTTGTCAACAAACTCAATTTGGAAAAGTTTTTATTTAATAGAATAAAATATAACAATTAACTTTTAACAATATATAATAATTTAGTAAAACAATAAGCCGTTAAGATAAAAAAGCCTTAAAAAGAAAATGGTTCTTGAATCCTTAATAGTACTTCGGACTTAATTACTTTTCTATTCTATCTCCTTTGAATTTTAAAATACAAGTGTTCATATTATTGTATTATTGAGGTATTCTCTATAATATATTTGAAGGGTAGTTACATTTTTGTTTGTGATAAAATGAATGTAGATAGTAAGAATGTTGTGAAATGCTAATGTGTTTATTTATTTGGCCAGCTGTGTTAAAGTGTGCCAGTCCACATATTTCTCACTCCAAAGTTTGTCGGACAATAAGAGATAACTGAGTATAACTTATAGTTATACAATACAATACAATACCTTAAAGTATCTAGAATTATAAACATATTGAAATTTCTCTTCTCTTGATTCAACTTCACATACTATCAAAACGGGCAAATATTTTATATGAGAATTTCAATATATTTATAATTGAATATTTTCCTTTATACTATTTTTTTTATATTGATAGCGATAGAACCAGTGCCATGGTAATAATTGTAATGTATAGTATTTTATAGTTATACCTAGAATTAAATAAAAATAAATATATTATATTTCAAATGTTTATGTGCCATGTAAATAAGAATATAGAATAGTGCTTAAATCTCATTACGGCAGTACAAATAGCGGTGCCTTCGCTATACAAACGACCTTACATTTTATGAATATATATAAAAAAAAATACAATTTTTATATAAATATATATTTTTTATTATAAATAAATGAATTATATTGAAGTGTTGAATGAGTTTCGACATGCCGTCTTGACTCATGTTGAGTCGAATTGTTGTAATTTAGAATAGATTGAATTTTTGTATTTTTATATTGTTAATTGTAATATTGTTTATGAGATGATGTATTAATTTTAGTTATCTGTTAAATTTTTTGGCATTTGATTTGTAATCTGTCAACGTGAGGAGAAAATGAATTCGTATTATATATGTTTATAATATGATTGCCATTTTTTTACATTTTCTTTTAAAATTTCTATATATTTTTTATTTTCATTTTCTATTAAATGAGAAATAATAATCAATTTTAATATTAATATACTAAATATATTACTTTTAATAGGATTTTTAAATATTTTGTTTTTGTGTTCAGTGGCTATGAAATTGAAAATATAATTTACATAGTAGATCGACATAATAGATTGAAATGTTAAAAGTCTGGCAAATACCATAAAAATTTTATATCGTCAATGAAGTTCTAATCTTAACTAAGTCCAAAAGTTCAAAGTTTTCTTTTTGAAATTTAACTGTTCTTGTGTAAAATAATATTATAAATTTTTTAAACTTTCAAACTTTAGTACCTACACTAAGATTTTGTAATTTTACAAAATTCACTAAGTTTTTTGCTGCAACCTTAGTACTAAATTATCATCTTATTACTTAGACAATTCTTTAAATATAAATGAAAATCTTAGTTTGAACGTTTATTATTTTTTTCTCATAAAATATTTAAGCTACACATTATTCCATATACTTATTTACAATTATGACTTGTTAACGCCAGACTTTTTTAATGTAATTCTTAATGACTAAACTACGTTGGTTAAAAAAACTTTATAATCTTTGTCACAGAACTTCCTTTACGATATATAGTTGAAATTGATACAAAATGTCTATTTGTAAAAGAATCTATTTATTTTCTTATTACGTTCTACACATTGTTTAGAGGCTTTCTCCTATAAACTCACCGATTGTATTTTATAATTATAAGTTTTTTAAATGTAATTCATTTCACTATTCACATCATATGTACATATATTTAAATTACACTACAACCATTTAATACGAGACATATCAAGAGAGATATTCATCTTGAATTTATAGAAATATTTATAATAATTTGGGTGATGCTAGTATTTTTTTTTACAATTTTTTATCATTAGTTATACAAATATCAGTGCTTGAAGCATTGACAGTAAATGAAATAAATTATATAAAGTGAAATTGTCTATTTAAATGCTGTAAATTGTTATATGCTGACTACTTAACAATAAAGACTGTCTAATAAAATGATTTTTTATTTTAAATATATTCCTATAGTTTTTAACATTTTTTTGGTTATTCCACACTTAGGAAATGGAAATTTTTATATAGAAAACGTTCTTAGTATAATAGAAAATGTTGTAGTATTTATATAGAAAATTCTTGGATACAGTTGAATATTACATTTAAATTAAAATAAATTAAATTATACTTTGCTTTGCATTTGAAAGTATATCCTTTATATGGACGTTATTTTGAGACGTTCTGAACTTTAATTGTGAATTGCTTCACGCTGTATCCCGCATATAACAGGGTAGGCAAAAGTAAGTAAGTAAAAATAACAATTTCAGTCACACGCTTATGCCCATGCGACTGGCCACTTAGAATCTGATGTGAAAAAAAAAAGTTTTTAAATATAGCGAGTTTCTATTTATATGCTAACCTATACTTATTCAAAATTAAACTTTCGGTGTTCTACATCAATCAATTTGATTAACATACTGACGTCCATTTTACAACCCAAATAAACCTATTAACGCATTCGATTAAAACAATGTCAATAAATTTGGAGTATGCTCATAGATTTTCATACGATGTCGGATGAACACTGCGTACATAAATTATATTAAGAATATTAGGATAAGTAAACAAAGATATTTTGACGTGTGGTTACAGGTTCAAATAGCAAATGACATTTGTGTTTTTTTTTTTGTTTTTAATGCTTTATTCTAAGTTACGTATGAAAAGAAAATGGGGCGAAAAACGCTACCGTTTTACGGTAAGACTGCTTATTATATTATATATATGAATGTAAATTATGTTATCTTTTCGATTACAGAGGTTGGTCTCTAATTGATGACTCTAGATAAATTATTTTCATTTATTGGAAAATATATAAAAGTTGTCCATAGCGGGACTTAAAATGGTGTCAAGAGGCGCGGTCTCTTTAATAAAAATTGTATACTTTTTATTAAAATATTTTTATATTCTTTGTGTGAAATTCATAAAAATATACTAGCAGAAAAATTCTGCAAGAATTCATAAAATAATTATTAATATAACTGAGAAAATATTTGGTTTAATAAATATTTAACCGAGTATTTTCTTTATCACTGTCACATTCACTTAGTATCAAGTCAGAATTTTCTTTGAAATATTACAATAGCTTGGCTTGGCTCCCATTTAAAATTTCAAATATTCCTAAGCGTACTTTGGCAGCATTTTTTATCTAAAAAGTAAATAAATGTTTTATATTTAATGTATATTTTGTGCAATGTCTGAATGTTGAAATATATACTAAAATAAAATACATTATTTATAATAATAATAATAACACTAACAATATCGAGGCTAGTCATGGCACAAGGGAACAAAGTGTGACTATAAAACCGACTGGTTGTGGGTTCGACCTCCGATTGAGGAAATGAAATATTAATTTCAATTTATATTTCCATTTCTTCGCTCTGGTGTCGATGCAAAAGAGAGGCGTTGCCACTTACTCGTAACTCGCAATGCCCCCCAGAATTCAGAAAGTGGGGAACGGAGCGTTCTAACACTAGGTTTCCTTTGCCTGCCTTGCTGTGTGCGGATATAGCATCTACCTCCAGATGTTACAAACTAGCTCGAACAGCATCCTGTCTGCTCTGGGTAACCGCTGGTACTCGAAAATTCTGCGCCACTGGGTACGGCTATATGTTGGCTATACGTTTGCGCTTTTGTTTACTTTTATTATATACTAACATTAAGTTGTGAGGTTGTCTTGTAATACTAACAAAATATGGACAAATATCTGAAATAAAATAAATAAATAAAGTTTCGTTTTCTGTCTTTTTAAATGCTCAGTTGAATGTTAATTAAATCTTCATAAAATAAAATTCTTAAGCTCGACTTGAGAAGGCACAACAAATAAAATACATTTTACCATTCAAATTTCGACTTACAAATCCGGCAGAGACGAGCCAAAGTTGTATTTAATAATAATTTTCTTGATAATTTACCGTTTCCATCAACGAAACATAATAGCTTTGAAATATGAATCACCCGAGTATGAAAATTGCTCCACAAATACTTAAAATTTTAATTTTAGTATTCCAGTTCTTAAGTAAAATAAAAGTAGAATAAGTATGCTTTAAAAATTACAACTTTTGAAGTAATAAAATAAATAAATCAGCGTCACGCTGTATCTTGCACGCAGAAGAATAAACGGAGAGAATCAAATGATAGACGTTAAGAAACGTGCTGCTTGATCTTTACATAGTAGAATGACAGCAAATAGTTGTTGTGATACAATGTTTCTATTTCTATACATTCTGTAAGTTCTTTATAGAACATTAAACGTGATACGACGACGGCCATTAATAAAACAAATACTTTATTGTCGTAAAATTCCATCATTGTCATTTTATTTTTTGGCGCAAGGGCACATAGTGTAAATGTAAATGCGACAGCGTGTGGATTCGATTCCCACTCGAGGAAATAAAATATTCAATATTTTCATGAACTTTGCTTTTGTCTCGAGGCAACGCCTTCAGAATTGTGCGGATAGTATCCAACAGAAGTGTCTTAAAGGTAACAGAGTGACTTAACACTTGGTTATCACCTAATACCAGAAGGTACGTAACAGGGTAGGCAGAGGCCTACCCTGCTATGTGCAGTAGTACAGGTGGTTCCGAAAAAAAAAAACAGAATATGGATTTTCCACGCTATATAATAAATAGTAAAAACGTTTATTATAGGCCATGTATCTACTCATCAGATATCCATCTTAATTTCTTAAGTAACGAGCTCGTCAAGCTCAAATACCGTAATGCTGTTCTACATCCACATATAATGCACGACAGAATGTTTGATGTGGCGTCGAAAGTGTTATAAAAGATTGGATATGAAAAAGATTAACGATCATTTTAAAGTTTACAACGTCTGTATATATAAATAGCTGTTAGTGTTCATTGTCTCTGTCGGGGATAGTGTTCGATTTTTTTGAGATGACGTCGAATTTCCAGCTAATTATGTGCTTATATATATGTTTAACATTTTTAAAGTATCTATCATTTAGGAAAGATAAATATTTTTTTTTCGAAATCGGATAAATAGCGGGATTTGAACCCGCGCCACCGTCCAATGTAAAAAAGTGTTTCCAAAATTCCATTGTCAAGTGGAAGGTAAAATATCAAAAAATTTACTTGACTTCATCCCTCTAGAGGTACATTGAAAACTGTGATAAAAAAAAATAGTAAAGTGCGAGTTGGGCTTTCGTACCAATTTCAGGACTGTAGTTTAACGAGAAGTGCAACTTATAAGCGTTTACAAATTAAGGCTTGCGGGCATATGTACTCAATTTGTATGAAATGAACTATAAGCATAAGCTATATATATTAGTTTTTTCGATGAAGTACATTAAAAAAAGCTCACTATTCGGATTTTCTTCATTTATATAGTTAGTTCTCACTTTCATCACACACATCTCACTATCATAAGGTTAGATTCACAGATAGTATATCAGTAAGGTTTTAATTACCACAGATCTAAATATTTTAACAACAAAGTGATCCCATAAGGGTGTCGTTCTTTCCTTTTGACGTACGGAACTCTAAAAATCAACAACAACATGAGACATTAATTTTAATAAATCATCCGACTAAGTAATATTTGTATTTTACTACCCGCAAAATAAATACGTAGAATTCGTAACCACCGACTGTAATCAAAGAAAAGCGCAAAGTAAACAGTTTAAACAAAGTACACTCAGTCTAGACAACGCGCTATAAAGGCGTATCCGACATTATTATATCTATTAAATATCTGGCTGTAAAAAAGTCCAACTTCTGAAGACATTTGATTTTTTTTTTCGAGAAAATATAACTAGATATACGGAAATATTTATTAAATATTCATCTTAATGTATAAATATACAACATATGTTATATATAATACAACGCTGCGCTATTTGTTCTTGTCATATGTGGGATATAGGCATATACACAAGGACTTAATACAAGTAAATTAAAAAGATTTTGTTATAGTAAATCAGATATATCATCACATCATTACTGTAGAACAGACCGTTATCACCGAATGATGATGAGAGTTTCCATAGTGTATCAAATACGAGATAGCATTTCTATCATAGCAGTATGATATTCAAAGTAAATTGAAAAAAAATATATATATATTTTAATATTATTTGATTAATGTGAAATATTTCGTATACGCCAGGGAGCACCTACCTCTGTAACGTTTGTTAGGTAATGGAATTCTCAAGCGAAGTTGTCCCTGAAGCTCACTTGTCTGGTTATAGTCTCCTTATAAGGAGTGTTCCCTGGACTCTAACATAAGAGCAGGTCACATTAAAATATATATTACTATTTGTTTATATAATATTCTTAAATATATAAATTCAAGTTTATTTTGTTTATATACTTTATTTTGCCGTAATAATAAAATAATCGAGTAGGTATGTAAATTTTATTGAATCTATAGTACACATTCTTATAATGTCTCTTCTGTCAATCAGAGTTGTCGCTGGTAATCGTCGCTGGATTATGGTGCTGTTAAGAGCTGGTTTCCTAATATCCTTATTGTCTATATATGTTCCACTATATCAGTCACGGAACCTTGATTTGCCCGGTGAATGTTCCTGCTGATAGCGTCTTCGTGCAGTTATTTTGTGTGTAATACGAAAATACATAAGCAAAGAAATATAACATAAAAAATAATATATACGATTTTCGATCTTTCGTATTTTTTTATAGAAACAAATATATCAATAACATTTTTTTAGCTTCACGCTGTATCCCGCACACAGCAGGGTAGGCAGAGGGGATCTCGATGTTAAGACACTCCCCACTTTCTGCCGAATTATGGAGGCATTACGTGTTGGCAGAACTCAACGCCGCGCTTTACCTCGACACCTGAGCGAAGAAATGGAAATATAAATATTGTACTTCCTCGAACGGGGATCGAACCCACAACTGTCGCGTTAGTCCCACCCTTGTACCGTTGCACCACGACGGCCTCACACAATTTTTTACTTTGCTTACTTTAGTAAGATATTGTCGTGAATAAAATTTTAATACGGTGCTTGAACTTTAGACAATACAACATATTTAGAATTTAATTTAAAACACACTGAACGTATTTGAAATAAAATGCACTGAACTAAAGTGTCTTTCGGGGAAAAGCTTGAAATTTGAGTAAAGATAGAATTGTATGCTTCACAGAGGACGTTCCGAGATCTCGGATCTTGTTACAGGGGCGTCTCCCATGAGAGTCACGTAAGGATGCAGGGCTACCTACCTAGACGCAATACTACTTATAAGTAAATAAATATAAGTTCTCTGGTGCAAGTACAAAGCGCGGCGTTGAGTTCCGCCACTCAATATGCAGTGCCGCTAGAATTTCGTGGTATATAGGTAACGGAGTGTTTTAACACTGTGTTCTATCAGCATACCTACTGCAGGACTACTGTGTGCAGGACAGGACAGGACATCCATGGTTCATAACATTTGTAAAAGTCAATTAAAAAGCATATTATACATCAAAGAGTGATCAGTGAAATAAATTCTGATTTAACGTGACTTTCACAGTTGTAAACACGTCAAAAACAACACAGCGAAACGCCAAAATGTTATTGAAATATCGTAAAATTGATTTGAGTATAAAATATAATAGGTCTACAATAATAACAGTTCTAGGCGTATTTCAGAAACAATATTTAAGGGATGTCAGCTCACAGGAGCGAACTAAATTACCTCTACTCTGCTGATATTTCGTTACCGCAAAATGGATTCTGAACAACACTTAAACAAATCAAAATTCATTCGTGTACAAATTACTTTAGAGACTGTACAGTTTTACTTATTATAATATTATAGATAAGTAGAATCGCTTCAAAGAATTGTTAGGAATTTAAATTATAATATGTATATAATTTTCAATTTGCGTTGATTTCAGCTAATATGATTAAAAATTACATAAAATTTACTGAAAATAGATATGTTCAAAAATTATTTTTGGGGTACAAAGTTGACTGTAAATGCGACAGGTTGTGGGTTCGAAACACTCGAGTTGAACTGGAGATCAAAATCAACCAATGGATCAATATCCTCTCCCTCCCTCTGTTTACCCTGCTGACTGCTGAGTGTGGGTTACAGCAAGAAGCTGATTTTGTACACATTTTTCATATATAAGTATGACAGCTAGAATAAAATAAAAAAACCTTCTGTAACACATATAATATGTCCACATTAAAGTGCATACATTTGAAACCACAGTCCCATTAATGTAATATTGGAAAAGCATTTAGCGAGTGGCCACGTACGCTTGTGAAAGATTTTCATATTTGTGTGTCCAAGCATTTCTTTGACGCTTTATAGCAGTGGAATCCAATTAATATTATTTTAAATGTATACATATCTATTCATATATTTTTTAAATATATTTTTTTCTAGATTTATAAGCAAATTCATCTAAGTCCAACCGCTACAGACAACTTATATTATAAACTGCAAAAAATGTATATTAAGACACACCGTTACCAACTTTGTGTTAAATTTTTCGCGGCATTCTGTATGGAATGACGGAACTCAACGTCAGATATTAATATATTTGTATCTATGATTCCAGTTTCTGATTAATTAATGCGGAATTGCCTAAACATTTTGGGCACATTCGCAAAACAAGCTAAATGTATTTGGATGAAACATAAATGAGCGTTCGCCGCCCGCGCCCGCCCATAGGCCGGGGGGCAGTATTAATAAATATCCATCCTTGCGCTATATTCGTAATGTAATCGTATGATAATTTTCCGGCCGACCGACGCGTTATAACGTTTACAATTTACGTTTATGAATTATGCAAGTTTTGTAAACGTTCTTATTGTCATTTGATTGTGAATATATTTCATTTTACACTGTAATTTCACAAAACAGGGTGAGGGAACTTGGGAACCTACAGTTAAGTTAAGTGTAAGTTACCTACACTTTCAACCCCATGCCGAAGCATTGAGTATTGATTGGTGGAAATCAACGCCGCGCCTTGTTTCATTACCAGAGCGACAAAATGAAAATTTTAAATATTTTGTTTCCCCCAAGTGGCTATCGAACCCACAACCATCGCATTTTAGTCACATCTTTCTACCACAGCACAACGACCGCATCAATAAACGTGTAATATACATATTACTAAATATTATATTTTATTATCTTTGTAGGTTATGTTTAACGTTTATTTATTGAATATATTTTGAGGATGAATGTTTATTTGCTTCGTCCTATGAGCTATTGTTTCGGATACAATGGATTAAAATTGTTGCAATAAATCAAAATAAAATTAAATCAAATCAGCTTCACACTGTATCCCGCAGAGCAGGGTTGGCTAAAGGAACCTAGTGTTAAAATACTCTGTTTCCCACCGTCCACCTAGTTCTGGAGACAGCGTGTATAAATATGTAATTTCTTCGAGTGGGACTCGAACCCACAGCTCATATTTAGCAATTATTTGTAATATTTATATTTATTATATGTTTTGTACTGAATTAATATTAATTTATTGTAAAATAACCATGTTGTCATGAAATAATTATTACAAAATAAACAGTTTCTTACAAATATAAGGTTCTTATAGTAACAATTTATTTATTGAACATTTTTCTCTATGTGGAATTTGAATCGAACAACACAAAACATTAAGGAGAGTTGACTTTAATAATAATCTAATATAATAATAAATTTTTATTAAATTTCCATACTAACATAAATATAGAATATACTCACAACGCTGTAACGATTGCATTCTCAATTGTACAAAATATAATAAAATGTACTCGTAATCGAAATGTCTTTGAACTTTCAAGACATTAAGCGGCACAAACTTGACTCGCAGTAATTAATATTATGATATTGACTGAGAACTCTATACTTTATCCATTATTTTACTTTCGTAGCTAAAGTTATTTGGCTGACGGCCAAGACTCAGCGTGAACTCTATAGTTCATTGACCTAAGCCTTTATAAATCACGTTATATTATCACAGACAACTACCTGGCTAGAATTCTATTACTAGTCTCATATGTGTAGAAAAATAAGTTTTTCATTCCTGAATAGTTCATGCTTGAAACTGAGCTTAAATTTATGTTTGAACACAAAT
The DNA here is from genome assembly GCA_037355905.1 of Heliconius aoede. Taxonomy (NCBI): domain Eukaryota; kingdom Metazoa; phylum Arthropoda; class Insecta; order Lepidoptera; family Nymphalidae; genus Heliconius; species Heliconius aoede. Next base: position 6,720 of record JBAIZZ010000529.1, on the reverse strand, counting down.
CACTTACTTATTTATTGCTCAGAAGTTGTTGGAATTTGGTAAAAGCAATCGTTGTTATATAAATTTTAATAAAATAAAATAATTTAAAGGCATCATAAAGTAGAAAACTACCGTCGTAAGAGCATGCCTGACTGAGTAGCTTCAAGTTCAACTGGATAGACTGTGAATATTCCCAGTTACGTGGATACAAATGAAAGCGAATAGAAATGTAGACGAGCGATATATAGTGTTGTAATATTACGCTCCCTCTACATGCGGGATACAGCAATCGGACTGCTTGCATAACTTGTCGCAGAGAAATTTATAATATAATATATAACCTTCTTTTTGTTACGTCCAGACAATTTACTTGTGAATAGTGTTGTTCAACTGTACATGTTACTTTCAACCTTTTGGTGATGTATGTCTAAACAGATTATTTAAAATATTGACAATTTTTTTTAAATATTTAAAATATTGACAATTTTTTTTCTACATATCATTGGGTCCCCAGTGCTTCGAACGGCTCCACGTTGTATACCATCAAATGCTTCAAGCTGGTACTGTGGTGCACCAGCCCAAAGATGAGAACAGTACTCCATATGAGGCCGTAGCTGATCCCTATATAGGGTCAATCGGTGTTTTGGAGTGAAGTACCGTTTCGCCCTGTTAATGACCCCCAGTTTCTTCGAGGGCAACTTGGCCTTGCTTTCCAGATGATCGTTATACTAGCAGTCACTCGAAGCACTAAGGCACAATATGCTGATACTGGCAGCGGCTTTAAGGGGAGTGTTTTCTACTACTGGTGATATCAAATAAAAAATCTCTCTGGAATAATCTTCATTATATATTATTTAAGAGAAATTATAAATGCCTTTATAAATGTCTTTGTTATATTGGAATTATCTAATTAAAAAATTTAGTAAAATATAGGTATTAAATCTTCTCGAACTTAGAATAATTAATATTAGAATAATTCTGCCAATTCTAAGGAAAAACCGAATTACATTACATAAAAAATATTAAATAAAAAGGGAATAAAGTTTTAAATGGCATCACCATATAGAAAAAAAAATGTAATGAGAAAAAAAAAGATCCTAATTTGTTCATAGAATGACATAGATGAAGCGACAGAATACATTACGAGACTATTATATATTCTAAATAAGTACTTTTTTTTCACTTTAAAAATAGAAAAAAATATTTAAAAACATGCTGTTTTTTAGGGTTCCGTACCTTTCTGGTTCGCCTTGCGTTCGCAATGATAATTAACAAGTCGTAAATCGTACGGCGTACGTATAAAAAAAATACCAAAGAGCACTTCAATGGAACGGATAATTTGCCGAAATTTAGAGAAGAATTTTTACTTAGAGAAGTTCAACTAAATTACACTTTATTTTTGTAATCGAAATGAATTCATTACTGTTGTGAAATGTGAAAAATTTTTCCTTTTCAAATATAAAACAAAAAATATAATTTTTCTTCATCTTCTAATACCCAAACGAAACGGTACAAAAAACGAAGCCATCTGGTGGCGAAGGTGGCGAAACGGAGTTCGCCGGGTTTGCTAGTATATGTATATATTTGAAAATTATTTTTATTCTATTTTACGTTAATATTTGAAAAAGCTGTTAAAAAAATCATCCTCACTACTCGTCTGGTTTAGTAATTATCTAAATTTCGTTGATTAATCATAATAAAAATATCTTTCAAATAAGCGACATCCTCTGTTGGTAAAAGGGAAAAATTTATAAAGGTAGGTTAATTTACCTCTAGGAACTTTCTATATTATTTTGCGTTCACATTTGTGAACCTAACTGGTAAGTACTTCGCTATACATCTATTTAGTTGGTTAAAATATACTTATTATTATGGCCACTGCTAGTTTGATGGAATTCACAATCGTCATGTTTATCTGACTCTTCCCAGTTGCCCCTCCGATGGAATTGTATCTAAACCTTTACAATTTTCAGCCTTTAAACTTTGTGACATATAAAATTTTATAAAGACATTCAATTAACCTAATATATACAGTAACATTACCTATAATGTTGAAATAACGTTATATCATATAACTCATATACCAGAAATACGCACTTTTGCTGATATTATCGGAATATGAAGGCGTTATAAAAAGTTTATAACGTAAATCATTGCACGTAATAGTACCTCGGGGCGCTAGGCGTGAAGTCTCATTGATCAGAGTTCCTTGCCAGCCGCCGTAGGCTGAGCGCGTCTACGACAGTCGCGCTACGCTCGTAGCGTGCTACGCTCGTAGACACGGTGTCCGCGATAAATAATAACAAGTTATATATAAGTTCGTTTGTGCAGTGTCACGTGATTGATTGCAAGGAGAGTAAGTAAATGAATTTATACATTCTTGTAGATATTGCATTTTCTTGTAACTTTTGTGTATTCATGCAATTTTGCATGTGGGTCGTCGTACCGGCAGTACGTGCTTGGAGTGATGACATGTTCATTATTTTAACAACTCCACGCTTAATTTACCTGGTGGATATGTTATGGAAAGTATACGTGTATGGATTTATTGGTCTACTAGACACAGTGTAACAATAGAAAATTAATATGATAATTTTATACTCGAGCGAGAATATAAACACTTTTGTTTTGGAAATCGGAAAAAAAACTCTTACTTTAAGTAATTCGGTTCCATTAAAATTGTAGTATATTTTTTTTATTTCTAAAATAGAACCGTCATTTACATATATTAAATTTCCTTGTGTCATAAAGGATTTATTTATTTAAAACTTTATTTTAACCCCAACAAATGCTATACAGGCAAAAAAAAAAGAAAAGAATTCAATTCATACAATTTTATCCTACTGAGGCAAATTGGCATGAACGTTGATAGAATGTAATTATTTCTCCTTTCAAAGGCATCCTTTTGTAGTATAACATCATAGTGTGTATGTTTATGTACAGTATATATTTATTTTTGAATATTGATAATATGAAATAAAAATTTGTACACGTTTCAGGATTTATATTTGCTAATGTAATAGCGAGATGTAAAAAGGACATCCATAATATAACTTTTTACATCGAAATTTTATCTGAAAATATCTATTAATTTTCTTTGGATACAAAGTATCAGCTTAAGTTAATATCTAAATTCAATTTCTAAAACATTGTTTTAAATACATTTAAGTTTATTGCATTGTAAACTGACAGTGACACTAAGATACTTAAACTGCGTCTAAATCTGTTAAACAGTTTAACTGGTAAGGCGACTGAACCTTATTAAGCTTTGGCACACCACTAATGGATATTTCTTGTAACACTCACACAATGAGTGCGACGTATAAAAAGTAATTAGAGTAAATTACTTTGATACTTTTCCTTACTTTTTCTTATACAGATTATATAGTATTATTTAAAAAATATATGTGTTAATACTAAATTATTTGAAATGCCTTTTTTCAATTTCTTACGTTTTTCTTGGTTAGATCGTCTATATTTTTTTAAGTAAAATAGTACTTTACTTATATTACAAAATTACGAAATTGTTCGCGCTAATCTCGGGAACTATTTATTCGAAATACATATACATTATTGGATAGATAAATATCCATTTAACGGTTAAGACTAGGCTGTATCATTTCGTCATAATTCAATGTAAACCAATATAATTCAATGTAACTTGCGGCTATTTCTACTAAACATGCGAGCGAAGCCACTGGTAAAAGCTAGTGTCAAATAAAATCTAAGAAGAAGTTCTATTAGGAAATAAGTATAGAAAATAATATTACAATAATAATATAAAGATGGAGATAAACTAAAATATTCCATATGAAAATTTAACGTGATGACAATATTATATAAGCTATTGTATTTAAATAGTCATGAAAGCGGGCCGATATGGATTGCTTATTAATACGTATTGCCTTCAAACTGCTAACTTGGTAATTCAGGCTTTCTTTTGCCTTTTGTTTCGAGTTTGTAGGCTTAATTTTTATTTATGTAGCTTATATTTTGCTTGCCGCTGCTGTATGCGGAATACAGCGATATTTCTGATATGTAGCTTTAAGTTAAAAAGTGAAAGCTATGCGTTTGATATTTGGTTGTGATATCGAATTATTTCTTAACATAATAAAGTCAAAATGAACACAAAGTAAACAAACGGAAAACGTTTAATAAAGGTTGAATGTGTAAAAAATAATAATATCTTTTATATTCGTAGAAAGCAAAGCAATTAAACTCTTTCTGTCACAAAAAAGTAGTACTATTTCATCTGTAATTACGTGCTATAATAATAATGGAAATCAAAAAAACCGTGATTAAGCTAGTGCGTGATAAATATTATTTATGGTCTGTCGATATGGTTGTGAAGGTCGTCTCGCGACAAGGAGAGCTTTGGTCACGCCATACGCTACGTAACACTTAAGGCGACCGTGAAAGTTAGTTTCGTGGAAATTCTAAATAAGGAAAAGAAATTGAACATGCAGAAGGCGTATTTTTATATTCTTTTTAATGTTATTCCAAATTTTTGTTAAATATATAATAAATATATAAGTTATATATATAACTTTGTGGTCCGTCTGTCAAGACTTCTAAAGAATCTTATTTCGAGTACAGCTTTATGAGGTCGTTGAATTTTATTTCAAGTATTTATGTCTACAGTCCCCTAGAAAAATAAATCAGACTTCTAAGTCAACATAATCAAAAGAAACAAGCATTTGCTGCATCTAGTATGAAATTCGCCGCGTTCTGAAGATCTGTTCCATTCCCGTGGATCTACAGAAAACATGAAATTGGCATGAAGTCAAAACTTACAATACAAATAAAGGAAAAGATCCAAAAAGTGATAATCTATTGATATTTAATAGAAAAAAATCCTTACAAGCTCATCGATAGGTAAAATACCAAAAAATGCGCGTGTTGTTTAATTCATTTAAGCAATTTTAATTTTGGTATTAAGAAAAAAATATATACTGCAATAATAGAATTAGGATTGAGGCCGTCGTGGCGTAGTGGAACAGCATTTAAGATATAATAAATATTGTGGATTCCGTTCAATTTTGGAAAATGATCGGATAATTTTATTAAAAATATATTCATTTTCCTGCTCCAGTAAACAAAAAGACTCGCTGAGTTTTACTACTTGACATACAACGTCTCAAAAATTGAACGACAAGTCAGTATCAAAGTATTTTTTATCATTAGGTTCCCTTTATCTTCCTTGCATTGCGGGAAAAAGCGTGAAGTTGCTTTTCTTTAAGAAAAATTTAAATTATATCATATTTGTGAGTTTCTATTATAAATATGTATGTATTACATAAACTATCTTCGAACGCCAAATATGTCTGGCATCTCTTTAAGGAACCATAGTTCACTGAACTGTAGATGAATTATAAATAGTGCTGCTACAAATAAATTGCTTTATGGGATAAAGAAAAATATGTCTTTATCTTTTTATATGAAACTATAATATTGTGTAGTTTTGTATTTTTGACGTTTATTGTATTTGACATCGACGTTTTTTCGTGAAATTAAAAAAAAAACAATCACTTGCTGTATCCCGCATGCAGCAGGATATGCAGAGAAAACCTAGTGCTAAGACACTCGGCTCAAAGAAATAAAAATATTACGGGAAATAATCATGGACAAAGAAATATTGTATTTTGAGATAATTTAGCGGTAAGATAACGATGTTAGTTTAAGCGTCTTCTTTTCTATTGTAACCTGTACAGTAATTTCTCGATGACCATATTCATCCATTCATAAGTAAAATATGTGCCAAATACACTACGGTGGTAGTAAAAAAATATAAAGTGACGTAGGTTTTATTTTTATATTCGTTTATCTTTAACATTTTGGAAACTGAGAACTTGTAAATGTCGCTCAGTTCTATTTTCCTTTGAAATACGAACAGTTCATACAGACACAATGCCGAGCTTTTAACGCGCAGAGAAACAAAAACAGTTTAAGCATTCCCGCGATCAGGAATAGAACCCACGATCATCGAGTACAATTGAAACCACAAGTCTTTATATATAGACAATAATTATAATCTTTATTACCATCAAACTATTATTAGTTGTCGTAAACTAAAGCTATTAATATTAAGATTCTAAGTCGATATTAAACCATTATCCTCCTACACATATCAGTACATGAATATAATACGAAAATAGACACCATATATTACAAAAAAATCAACTTCATGCTGCATCCCGCACGCAGTAGGGTAGACAGAGGGATTCTAGAGTTAAGACACTCCTCGTTCCTCACATATATTATACGAATATATAAATATATAGCGTTATGAGAGATGCGCTGGATCGAAACAGGTAGATACTCACCAGTGGAATATCATCTGCTCCAGGTATAACCCTGATGCTGACCACGATCCTTATACAAGGGACCGACTATAGGGAGTAATATGAAAATGTTGCTAAATGTATCGACAAATCTAAGTACTTATTAAAAATGTGACGATTTTTTAAAAAAATTAGACAGAGTCTAAATACAAGATTCCCTCTGCCTGCCCTGCTGTGTGCGCGATATGTGGAGCGATAAAAATTAAATGGAAAAATATAAATGTTATTTCAGTTTTATTGGACATTCATATCTCATTAGCGAATTTGCAAATTTCCTCAACCAAATATAATCTCATATTGTACAATAAAAAAAAAAAACAAACAAAGCAGAAACATATTCCGAATGAATTCAACGGGAAAACAGAATGGAAATAACGAACGTTCAATAGTACTGATTTAC